>SJXQ01002207.1:119464-146224 GCA_006408695.1 Aepyceros melampus
TCAAAGATACCCAGAGAGAGGGTGTGGGGCGGGAGGGGGGAAGTGGGGGTCGGGATTGGGAGTTCATGTACACTCATGGCTGATTCATGTCAATGTATAGCAAAACGAATACAGTATTGTAAAGCAAAACAAACTAAAAAATAAACATTAATTTAAAAAATAAAATAAAAGCAAAAAAAAAGATATACACAATTGAAAGCAAAGTTTCAGAATATATCAAGGAGAGAAAAGAAGGCTTTCTTAAATGAACATTGAAAAGAAATACAGTAAAACAACAAAATGCAAAGACTAGAGATTTCTTCAGA
Organism: Aepyceros melampus; assembly: GCA_006408695.1. NCBI lineage: Eukaryota > Metazoa > Chordata > Mammalia > Artiodactyla > Bovidae > Aepyceros > Aepyceros melampus. The sequence continues at coordinate 119,770 of SJXQ01002207.1, forward strand.
AAACTTAGAGTTATCAAGGGAACATTTTATGCATGAATGGGCACAAAAAAGAACAAGAAAAGTAAGGACCTAACTGAAGTAGAAGAGATTAAGAAGATGTGGCAAGAATACACAGAAGAACTATACAAAAAGTTCTTAGTGACTGATAAGACAGGTACTGTTACTTGGATAAGTACAAAAATACAATCATGATGAATGACCAAATTATCAGATAGTGTAGACACGCACCTAGAGCCAGACATCCTTGGAAAATGAAATCAAGTGGGCCTTAGGAAGCATCACTATGAAGATATTGGAGTGATGGAATTCCTGCTACTGCTAAGTCACTTCAGTCGTGTCTGACTCTGTGCAACCCCATAGACGGCAGCTCACCAGGCTCCCCCATCCCTGGGATTCTCCAGGCAAGATCACTGGAGTGGGTTGCCATTTCCTTTCCCAATGCATGAAAGTGAAAAGTGAAAGTGAAATCGCTCAGTCATGTCCGACCCTCAGCGACCCATGGACTGCAGCCTTCCAGGCTCCTCCATCCATGGGATTTTCCAGACAGGAGTACTGGAGTGGGGTGCCATTGTCTTCTCTGATGGAATTCCAGGTGAGCTATTTCAAATCCTAAAAAATGATGCTGTTAAAGTGCTGCACTCAATATGTCAACAAATTTGGAAAACTAAGCAGTGGCCAGAGGACTAGAAACAGTCAGTTCTTATTCCAATCCCAAAGAAGAGCAATGTGAAAGAATGTTGAAACTATGATACAGTTGCACTCATTTCACATGCTAGCAAGGTTATGTTCCTTCAAGCTAGGCTTCAGCACTATGTGAATTGAAAACTTTCAGATGTATAAGCTGAGTCTAGAAATGCCAGAAGAACCAGAGATCAAATGGCCAATGTTCATTGGTTCACAGAGAAAGCAAGGGAATTCCAGAAAAAAAGTCTACTCTGCTTTGATGACTAAGCTAAAGTCTTTGTGTGGATCACAGAAAACTGTGGCAAATACAAGTACCAGACCACCTTACCTCTCTTTTGAGAGACCTGTATGTGGGTTAAGAAGAAAAAATTAGGACCAGGAATGGAACAACTGAGTGGTTCCTTGGGAAAGGAGTATGATCGGGCTGTGTATTGTCACCCTGCTAATTTAACTTATATACGGAGTACATTATGTGAAATGCTGGATTGGATGAACCACAGCCTTAATCAAGATTGCCAGGATAAATATCAACAATCTCAGATATGTAGATGATACCACTCTGATGGCAGAAATGAAAGAAGAACTAAAGAACCTTTTAATGAAGAAGAAAGAGGAGAGTCAAAAAGCTGTCTTAAACTCAAGATAAAAACAAAACAAGACAAAAACAAAGTAAGATCATGTTATCTGTTTGCATAAAGAAGGCTCCAGTACTTTGACCACCTGATGCAGACAGCTGACACATTGGAAAAGGCCCTGATGCTGGGAAAGAATGAAGCAGGAAGAGAAAGGAACAACAGAGAAGAAAATGGTTAGATAGTATGACTGACTCAATGGAAAATAATTTGTGCAAATTTGGGAAATAGTGGAGGACAGAAAAGCCTGGTGTGCTCCTTTCCATGGGATTGCAAATAGTCAGACATGACTTAGTGACTGAACAAAAGCAACAAATTTTATAAAATATCATATAAATGAAATTAGCTATGTTTACTGTATATTTTGTCAGTTTACAATTTATTACAGTTTACAAAATTATTTCATGAACTCACCACCCTTGCCTTTTTGATTTCCAAATGCCCTTCTGTCTGTCTCCAAGGAAAGATTCTCTACTTTGTGGCCCCATCAGCCTTGGTCTCTCTCTGTTGATAACAGATTGGAGAAATAAAAGTAAGGGCAGGTACGTGAGAATTGTAGATGGCCTAAAAAAAAAAATTTGTATAAATCAGATTCCTCTTTGTGGCAATTTGAACTAAGAATATTAGAAGAGATTTGACAAATGGAAAAGAAACAACAACAACAAAAAAAAGCAATTTAAAATAAGCAAAACCAAGTTCAGATTTTTGTTATATAGCTAAGTCACAGTTACAGGCAGGACACTGAAAGTCCACAAATGTTGCTTAGGCTCCTAGGGCTTCCTTGAGTCTGGCAGCCTTCCTCAAGGTGAGTAAGATCCAGCCTTGTCAACACTGATTCCTTAAACTTATGTGGACTTCTCCTTGTTACCTTTAACAACACACTTTCTTAATTAGATCTATTTCTGATGGATGCTTTATCCTTACAGCAAAATTATCTTAATTAAAATAAATGACTTGCCCAAGTTTATATCCCAGTGTCTAGCAAAGTACTTTGCACACAGTAGGCAATCAGTAATAAATAAATAATATTTTAAAAGAAAATATCTGTACCTAAAAAAGTTCTAGGGTATTTTGGTTGAATTATCAATACTACCATTTGCTATATGTATATGTGTATGAAAAATAAATATATGGAATAGAAAGGGATTTTTAAAATGATTAGGATGAAAATTTTCTCCTTTCAAAATGGCTTTAAGTGGCATAATTTTCCCTAAAAACATATGAATTAAGCTAAAAATCTTTTTCTTACTTTTTAAAAATATATACCATAAATTGCCCTGAGACAGCATTTGTATTCCAGTTTGAGTTGATAAAACCTTTGTAGTTCACTGGCATCTTCATTATGCATGGAATGCTACTGCATAAAATATATAGTGACTAGCAGAGCAGTAATGTATTACCTTGAAGCTCACATAGATTAGGATCTGATGGCTAGATAGAGAGATGGGATAAAAATCAGGTTGAGCAAACTTATTTTCAGTGGAGATTTCTTGACTTGAGAGAAGAAAAGTTTTATGACTATCGGGGCTCTTTTATAGTGAGGATCCTGCATTTGTCAAAAAGGCTGATGATCAACCTACTCCACTGTTGGCTTTAATAATGTGTGCATGTCTCTTTTCATTTCTCATGATGTTATTTTAAAATTTCACATTTATCATCATACACCTAAGCATATTTTATCACCTCAGTACTTCCCACAATGTCTTGTTCCTAACTTATCTCTGAAGTATTATACATTTGTTTATTAAATGATTCATATTCTAGTCCTGGTAATAGCCCAGTGAATGTAAATCTTCAATGAAATAATTTAAGGACAAAGTCACAAAACTAATTATGTATTAACAATGAGAACTATGCTCATATGAATTTGCTATTTTGATTACTACACTTCTCAGCCTCACTTGGAGTTTGCTGTGAATGGAGGTTATGTGAACCACCTCTATGTTGTCCTCTTGAAAAGAGATTTTGCCCTTTCTTCCCTCTCCTTGAGATATAGATCTGATAACAGGCATTGGAGCATCTTATTCAGATCTAGAAATTGAAGCTGGTATTGAGAATGGTGGGGCATCCCACGTGGTGCTAGTGGTAAAGAACCGCCTGCCAATGCCGAAGACATAAGACATGCAGTTTCTTTCCCTGGGTTTGGAGAATCTCTTGGGGAAGAAAGGGCACAGCAACCCACTCCAGTATTCTTGCCTGGAGAATCCCGTAGATAGAGGAGCCTGGTAGGCTACAGTCTATAGGGTTGCACAGAGTTGGACACAACTGAAGTGACTTAGCACACATATACACATTGAGAATGGCAATGTTGCTATCCTTCTGAAACACTAGAAGAGGGAGAAAGGATATTTTAAAGCTTCTATAATTTTTGGTCTCTTTGTTATAGGCAGGTCAGGATATACCATAATGTTACATTCACAAGTTAAAATTCCACTTCCATTTTCTATCTCTATTCATTTCCTCAGTTTCTTATTATTGTCTTTCATCGTCTCATCAGGGCTGTCTTTTCTTTTTCATAAGTCCTAGGTTCTGCCATTTTCTGAAGTTATTTATAAATCTTTTAAAATCAGCTCATAATCAGTATAACTTATACATTCATCGTCAGCCCTTAGCACATTGTTTGTCACACCCTATAATTCAAGAAATTTGGCTTGAGTGAATGAGCACATAAACCTCCAAACAAGGGAACCCAAACAGAGAAGAGTAACATGGGGACTCTGAGATGGAGAGGGAGGCGCTGCCTCACTGAGAGGCTTCCCTGAGAACCAAAGTAGGGCAGACACCAGGAATCAAGGCTTGATTATTATGCATGTGAGCCTCAGGTTGTTTATTTTTCCTTAATTTTAATTTTTTAGTGCCAGCTGGCAGAGCCCACCCCTCCCCTACCAGCTGCCTGCCTGAGATGCTGGCTGGCTGCCAGCAGCTGTGCCTGTGGAAAGTCTCCCCCAGACACTCAAAGGCAAGGCTTTGAATATCACTCCTTTAAGTTTTCTTGATAACTTGATGTTTCCTTTCTTTTCTTCTTCTTTTTTTTAACTTTTAATCATTAAATTAGTTATCCTTTGAATGTCAACTTTCTTCAAGAATTAAGGTAGTTGTGGTTCTCTAAAGCTGTAGTTATCACTCTTTAGATTTTGTTTGCATTTCTTAGACCTAAATAAGAGCAAAAATAAGTACTTCAGTTCAAGTAATTTTGTATTTATTTTACTTCTCATTGCTTTTCTTGGCAAGTATTGTAGTTCAAGAAGTTATTTTTTTATTCTTGGTGTCAATTTTGTATTTATATTTGTATCTACAGTGACTAAAAATTGTCATTTAATGGAATCAGTTTAGTGAGCTGTACAAACTAAATTAGCAAACTTTATCTAGTTTCTACTGAATGTGTGTCTAAGTCACAGTTGGCTATCTTGTTAGTAGCCTGAGTTAAAAGTTCAGTGAGACAGTGAACTAACCCAACCTTTCACTTCTAGGGGATGTCTCTTGCATATTGAAGGCTCATTAACAGAGATTTTGCTCTGAGATTGACCACAGTGTACTTGTTCTAACAGGTTTTCTTACTTTGAGACATGGTAAATATCTATTACAAATCCAACTAGCATTTAATTTTAAAATTATTATCTGTATTTGTTTCTAATATTCTCAGGAAGTATGCATAGTTCCCATCTGTTCAAATATTGATTCTGATATATGATTTAGTAAATTCAAGAGTGGTTGGTTTGCATGCTAAACTTCACAAGTGACTCATAATATGTTAAATTTATATTGTCATTTAGAGTTCTGCAAAGTCTTTCCATGAATGCTATCTGTGAACAAACCAGGGAAACAAAATCATGATTAATTCATCATAATATCCTTAGTATCGAATCCAATGCTAGCTCATGAAAGGTATTTATACTGGGATTTAATGAACTTATTAGAGTCTCTCAGCAAATCAAAAATGCTATGATAATTTTAACATGTTCACAAATTATTTGGTACTCTTTTATTAGTTTCTGATTATTGCCACATGACAAATTACCACAAAGTTAATGGCTTAAAACCACACAAATTTACTGTCTTATAGTTCTCAGTCAGTCAGTTCAGTTGCTCAGCATCTTCAATTCTTTGTGACCCCATAGACTGCAGCACATCAGGCTTCCCTATCAACAACTCCTGGAAATTATTAAACTCATGTCCATTGAGTTGGTGATGCCATCCAACCATCTCATCCTCTGTTGTCCCTTTCTCCTCCTGCCTTCAATCTCTCCCAGCATCAGGGTCTTTTCAGGTGAGTCAATTCTTCATCAGGTGGCCAAAGTATAGAGGTTTCAAATTTAGCATCAGTACTTCCAATAAATATTCAGGATTTATTTCCTTTAGGATGGACTGATTGGATCTCCTTGCTGTTCAAGGGATGCTCAAGGGTTTTCTCTAACACCACAGCTCAAAAGCATCAGTTCTTAGGTGCTCAGCTTTCTTTATAGTCCAACTCTCACATCCATGTATGACTACTGGAAAAACCATAGACTTGACTAGATGGGCCTTTGTTGGCAAAGCAATGTCTCTGCTTTTTAATATGCTGTCTAAGTTGGTCATAACTTTTCTTCCAAGGAGCAAGCATCTTTTAATTTCATGGCTGCAATCACCATCTGCAGTGATTTGGGAGACCCCCAAAATAAAGTCTGTCACAGTTTCTATTGTTTCCCCATCTATTTGCCATGAAGTGATGGGACTGGATGCCATGATCTTTGTTTTCTGAGTGTTGAGCTTTAAGCCAACTTTTTCACTTTCCTCTTTCACTTTCATCAAGAAGCTTTTTAGTTCCTCTTCCCTTTCTGCCATAAGGGTAGTGTCATCTGCATATCTGAGATTGTTGACATTTCTCCCAGCAATCTTGATTCCAGCTTGTGCTTAATCCAGTCCAGAATTTCACATGATGTGCTCTGCATTTAAGTTATATAAGTAGGGTGACAATATACAGCCTCAACGTACTCCTTTTTCTATTTGGAACCAGTCTGTTGTTCCATGTCCAGTTCTAACTGTTGCTTCCTGACCTGCATACAGATTTCTCAAAAGGCAGGTTAGGTGGTCTGGTCTTCCCATCTCTTTAGGAATCTTCACAGTTTGTTTTGATCACACAGTCAAGGGCTTTGGTATAGTCAATAAAGAAGTAGGTGTTTTTCAGAAACTCTCTTGCTTTTTTGATGATCCAATGGATGTTGGCAATTTATTTCTGGTCCCTCTGCTTTTTCTAAATCCAGCTTGAACATCTGGAATTTCATGGTTAATGTACTGTTGAAGCCTGGCTTGGAGAATTTTGAGCATTACTTTGCTAGCCTGAAATGAATGCAATTGTGCAGTAGTTTTAGCATTCTTTTGCATTGCCTTTCTTTGAGATTGCAATGAAAAATGATCTTTTCCAGTCTTTGGCCAGTGCTGAGTTTTTCAAATTTGCTGCCATATTGAGTGCAGCACTTTCATGGCATCATCTTTAAGGCTTTGAAATAGCTAAACTGGAATTCTATCATCTCCACTAGCTTTGTTTGTAGTGAAGCTTCCTAAGGCCCACTTGACTTCACATTCCAGGATGTCTGGCTCTAGGTGAATGATCAAACCATCGTTGTTATCTGGGTCATGAAAATCTTTTTTGTATAGTTCTTCTGTATATTCTTGCCATCTCTCCTTAATACCTTCTGCTTTTGTTAGGTCCATACCATTTCTGTCCTTTATTGCACTCATCTTTGCATGAAATGTTCCTTTGGTGTCTCTAATTTTCTTAAAGACATCTCTAGTCTTTCCCATTCTATTGTTTTCCTCTATTTCTTTGCATTGATTGCTAATGAAGGCTTTCTTATCTTTCTTTGCTATTCTTTGGAACTCTAAATGGGCAATCTTTCCTTTTCTCTGTTGTTTTTCACTTATTTTCTTTTCACAGGTCTTCATAAGGCCTCCTCAAACAACCACTTTGCCTTTTTGCATTTCATTTTCTTGCAGATGATCTTATAGTTCTAAAGGTCACAAAGTCAAAGCAGATTGACCATCAAGGCAGGACTTCAGTTTTCTGAATTGCCTTTTTGATTGTCAGAGGCTACCTTTGCTTCACTTGTGGTTCTGCCTCATTTTGATCTCTGCATTTTTGTTGTTGCTGTTGTCATCTAACTCCTTCTCTGATTCTTACCCTTCTGCTTGGTCTTATAAGGACTTTTCTGATTATGCTGATCACAGCTGGATAATCGAGGATAATCTTTCATTTGCCAGGTGCTTAGTCATATTTACAAAGTCTTTTTTGTCATGTAAGGTAAACTATGTACATGTTTCTGAGATTAGGAAATGAACACTTTTGAGGGAGGGGAGGGTGTGTAGACTATCACACCTCTCAAGAAGAAGAGTCTATTTTCATTTCCTTTGACAGTGGAATGGCCTTGGTAACTTGTTTAGAGAATAGAATATGATGAAAACAATGCTGCATGATTTTCCAAAGAAGATCATGTCAGTTCACCTATACAGCTTTACATGACTTTTGCCTATAGTTAACACTATCATATTGTGCACTTAAAATTTAAGAGGGCATTCTTTACATTAAATGTTTTTAAAACCCACACAAACATACATGTATATATTTGAAGGTAAAATTTGGAGAAAAAAATAAATACAAAAGTTAACTCCTCTGGAAGCAGCAACAAACTTGGGGAATGCTTTTTACTTTTATAATTTTTATATGAGATGAGATCTCTAAACATTTTTTTTCTGAATACTGGAGAAAAAGGTCATTTAGTTCTAAGATCAATATTTTATCCCAAAGCTCAAATTTTCTTCCATAATTGCTTCCTTCAATATTCGCTAAATTAATAGCACTTGTACACACCTGAGTTTCCTTCATGTCTCAGATCATAAAGAATCTATTTGCAATTCAGGAGACCTGGGTTTGATCCCTTGGTCAGGAAGATTCCCTGGAGAAGAGAATGGCTACCCACTTCAATATTCTTTGCTGGTAAATCCCATGGACAGAGGAGCATGGTAGGCTATGGTCTATGAGGTTGTGAAGAGTCAGACACAACTGAGTGAGTAAGCACACACACACACCTAGAAACCATCTTGTACTTTACCTTCTCATTTCTTACATTAACTTATTATCAGATTTGAAAACCTCTGCTTCTTAATAGTTCTCAAATCTCTAATATTCACCTCTGACCATCACCCTTCAATCCATAGCTTTAATTCTCTGGGCAACATTGGCAGTGTTCTTGTCACCTCTTGCTTTTTCCCTTTCTGAATAATTCTCCATCTTCATTTTAGAATTTTCTTTCTAAAGAGCAAGTTGAATTATGCTGTCTTAGGTATTGATTCCATTTACTGAGTTCTTGCCATGTACCAGCCCCAGTGACTTGTCTTTTACCTATGATATTACTGTCTTTGGGCTACTATAGCAAAATGCCATCAAGTATGTGACTTAAGCTAAAGATATATATATATATTCAGATTTCTCTCCAATATCAAGGTTTTGGCATAGTCAATTTCTGGTAATGGCTCTTTTCCTGGCTTGGAGACAACTAACTTTTCTGTGTTCTCATATGACCTTTTCTTGGTGTGCACTTGGATAAAGGAAATAACTCTAAGGTGTCTCTTCTCCTAAAACACTAATCCTATCAGATGAGGACTGTCCTCTTAAGATGGCATTTAAATTTAATTAGCTACTTTAAAGCCTCATTTCTAAATTCAGCCACACAGGGGGTTAGGTCTTCAAAAATTAACTAAATGGGAATACAAAATTCTGCCCACTATATCTATATAACTAGATTTGATTTTTTTAAATAATTTTATTTAATAATTTTTAAAAGTTTTATTTTTTATTATTTTTTTAATTTTTATTTTTACTTTATTTTACTTTACAATACTGTATTGGTTTTGCCATATGTTGACATGAATCCGTCTCGGGTGTACACGAGCTCCCAATCCTGAACCTCCCCCCATCCCCAACTCCCACCCCATATCAACTCTCTGGATCATCCCCGTGCACCAGTCCCAAGTATCCTGTATCCTGTATCAAACATAGACTGGCGATTCATTTCTTACATGATAGTATACATGTTTCAGTGCCATTCTCCCAAATCCTCCCACCCTCTCCCTCTCCCTCAGAGTCCAAAAGTCCATTTTATTCATCTGTGTCTCTTTTGCTGTCTCACATACAGAAACCCAATCTCAGTACCCAGTTTTAACTAAGAGCAAAATTACTGGCTTGACCACTCTCTTCTCCTTTGGACTCTCCTTTTTCTCCACCAGGTGACCTCTGTCTCTTCCCTACCCCTTCTCTTCTCTAAAAGTTTTATTTTTTAATTGGAGGATAATTGCTTTGCAGAATTCTGTTGATTTTCATCATAAATCAACATGAATTAGCCCTACCTAGTTGGACACGACTGAGCGACTGAACTGAACTGAATTGAACTGAGGTATACATATGTCCCCTCTTTCTTGAAACTCCCTCTCAGGTCCCTCCCTATCCCATACCTCTAGGTTGTTACAGAGCCCCTGTTTGGATTCCTTGAGTCATACAGCAAATTCCCATTGGCTATCTATTAGACATATGGTAATTTAAGTTTCCATGTTACTCCCTCTATATATCTCACCCTCTCCTTTCTCCCTAACTCCATGTCAATAAGTCTGTTCTCTATGTCTATGTTTCCATTGCTTCTCTGCAAATAATTTCATCAGTACCATCTTTCTATATTCCATATATGTGCAATAATATATAGTGTTTATTTTTCTCTTTCTGATTTACTTTACTCTATATAATAGGATCTAGGTTCATCCACCCCATTAGAACTGACTCAAATGCATTCTTTTTAATGGCTGAGTAATGTTCCTTTGAATATATGTACCACAGCTTCTTTATCGACTCATTTGCTGCTGTATATCTAGGGTGCTTCCATGTTCCAGTTATTGCAAATAGTGCTGCAATGAACATTGGGGTACATGTGTCTTTTCCAATTTTGGTTTCCTCAGGGTATATGCTTAGGAGTGGGACTGCTGGATAATATGGTGGTTTTATTCCTAGCTTTTTAAGGAATCACCATACTGTCTTACATAGTGGCTGTATCAGTTTACATTTCCACTAGCATTGAAAGAGGGTTTCCTTTTCTCAGTACTTCTACAGCATTTATTGTTTGTAGACTTTTTGATGATGGCCATTCTGACTGCTGTGAGGTTGTTTCATTGTAGTTTTGATTCTATTTCTCTAATAATGAGTGAACATTATTTGTCATTGTCTTTCTTTGTCATTGAAATGAAAACTGACCTTTTCCAGTTTTTAGTCAGTGCTGAGTTTCCCCAATTTGCTGGCATATTGAGTGCAGCACTTTCACAGCATCATCCTTAAGGATTTGAAATAGCTCAACTGGAATTCCATCACCTCCCCAAGCTTTGTCAGTAGTGATGCTTCCTAAGGCCTACTTGAAATTGCATTCCAGGATGTCTGATTCTAGATAAGTGATCACACCATCATGATTATCTGGGCCACAAAGATCTTTTTTGTATAGTTTTTTTCTGTGTATTCTTGACACTTCTCCTTAATATCTTCTGCTTCTGTTAAGTCTATACCATTTCTGTCCTTTATTGTGCTCATCTTTGCATGAAATATTCCTTTGGTATCTCTAATTTTCTTGATGAGATCTCTAGTCTTTCCTATTCTATTCTTTTCCTCTATTCCTTTGCATTGATCACTGATGAAGGCATTTTTAAATTTTTTTTTTTTTATTGAAGGATATTGCTATTCTTTGGAAATCTGCATTCAAATGGGTATATCTTTTTTTTTTTTTTTTCTTCTTTGCCTTTAGCTTCGCTTCTTTTCTCAGCTATTTGTAAGGTCTTGCCAGACAATGATTTTTCTTTTTTTTTACCTTTCTTTTCTTGGGGATGGTCTTGATCACTGCCTCCTGTACAATATCATGAACCTCCAGAGTTTTTCAGGTACTCTGTCTGTCAGATCTAATCCCTTGAATCTTTTGTCACTTCCACTGTATAATCATAGTTCAGTTCAGTTCAGTTCAGTCGCTCAGTCGTGTCTGACTCTTTGCAACCCCATGAATCGCAGCACACTAGGCCTCCCTGTCCATCACCAACTCCTGGAGTTCACTCAGACTCACATCCATTGAGTCAGTGATGCCACCCAGCCATCTCATCCTCTGTCGTCCCCTTCTCCATCTGCCCCCAATCCCTCCCAGCATCAGAGTCTTAAGGGATTTGATTTAGTCATACCTGAATGGTCTAGCGGATTTCCTACTTTCATCAATTTAAGTCTGAATTTGGCAATAAGGAGTTCATGATCTGAGCCACAATCAGCTCCTTGTATTGTTTTTGCTGACTGTATAGAGCTTTTCCATCTTTGACTGCAAGAAAACATAACCAGTCTGACTTCAGTATTGACCATCCTGTGATGTTCGTCTGTAGGGACTATTCTTATATTTCTGGAACATCAAAAAAGCAAGAGCATTCCAAAAAATAAACTACATTTGCTTTATTGACTACATCAAAGACTTTGACTGTGTGGATCAAAACAAACTGTGGAAAATTCTTCAAGAGATGGGAATACCAGATCACCTGACCTGCCTCCTGAGAAATCTGTATGGAGGTCAAGAAGCAACAGTTAGAACTGTACGTGGAACAACAGACTGGTTCCAAATCAGAAAAGGAGTATGCCACAACTGTATATTGTCAACCTGTTTATTTAACTTATATTCAGATACATCATGTGAAATGCTGGGCTGGATGAAGCATAAGCAAGATTGCTAGGAGACATCAATAACCTTATATATGTAGATGACACCACCCTTGTGACAGAAAGCAAAGAAGATGTGTTTGTTAACCATCTATATGTATTTGTAGAAATGTCTGTTTAGGTTCTTTCCACTTTTTGATTGAGTTGTTTGTTTTTCTGGTGTTGATTTGCATGAACTGCTTGCATATTTTGGAAATTAATCCTTTGTCATTTTCATTTGCTATTATTTTCTCTTATCCTGAGGATTGCCTTTTCTATCCCCTTTTATAGCTTTTTTGATGTTAAAACATCTGTCTGCAATTTGGGAGACCTGGGTTGGGAAGATTCCCAGAGAAGGAAATGGCAACCAACTCCAGTACTCTTGCCTGGAAAGTCCCATGGATGGAGGAGCTTGATAGGCCTCAGCCCATGGGGTCACAAAGAGTCGGACACTACTTCACTTTCACTTTGCTTTGCAAAAGGTTTTATGTTTAATTAGGTTCCACTTGCTTATTTTGCTTTTATTTCCCTTACTCTAGGAGATAGATCATAGAGGGTATTGCTTTGATTTAAGTAATCAAGTGCTCTGCTTATGTTTCTTCTAAGAGTTTTATAGTTTCTGACCTTACATTTAGATCTGTAATCCATTTTGAGTTTATCTTTGTGAATGGTGCTAGAAAGTGTTCTAATTTCATTCTTTTACAATTAGCTGTCCAGGTTTCCCATCACCACTTATTGAAGTGGCTGTCTTTGTCCCATTATATATTCTAGCCTCCTTTGTCAAAAATAAGGTACCCAGAGGTGTGTGGGTTTATCCTGTGCTTTCTATCTTGTTCTATTTGTCTATATTTCTGTTTTTATGCCAGTACCATACTGTCTTGATAACTATAGCTTTGTAGTATAGAATGAAGTCAAGAACGTTAATTTCCCCCAGTTCTGTTCTTTGTTCTCAAGATTACTTTGTTTATTCAGGGTTTTTTGTGTTACCATATGAATTGTGGAATTTTTTTGTTCTAGTTCTGTGAAAAATGCATTGGTAAATTGACAGGAATCACATTGAATCTGTAGATTGCATATGATGATATATTCATTTTCACAATATTGATTCTTCTTACTCAGTAACATGTACTATCTCTCCATCTGTTTATGTCATCTTTGATTTCTTTCATCAGCATCTTATAATTTTCTGTATCCAGTTCTTTTGTCTCCTTAGGTAAGGTTTATTCCTAGGTATTTTATTCTTTTTGTTAAAATGGTGAATGGGATTGATTCTTTAAATTTTTTTTCTAATTTTTCATTGTTAGTATATAGAAATTAGAAATGCAAGTGATTTTTGTCTATTGATTTTTGTATTGATACTACAACTTTGCTGAATTCACTGATTAGCTCTATTAATTGTTTGATAGCACAGGGTTTTCTATGTATAGTAGCATGCTATCTGCAAATAAGAAAATTATACTTCTTATTTTCTGATCTGGATTCATTTTATTTCTTTTTCTTCTCTGATTGTCATAGCTAGCACTTCCAAAACTGTGTTGATAATAGTGGTGAGAGTGGACATCTTTGTCTTGTTTCTGATCTCAGAGGAAAGTCTTTCAGTTTTTCACCATTAAGGTTAATATTTGCTGAGGACTTATCATATACAGCCTTTACGATGTTGAGATATGTTCCTTCTATGCCCATTTTTTGAAGAGTTGGAATCAAAAATAGGTGCTGAATTTTGTCAAAGGCTTTTTCTGCATCTATTGAGATTGTCATATGGCTTTTATCTTTCAATTTGTTAATATGGTATATCACATTGACAAATTTGTGTATGTTGAAGAATCCTTGAATCCCTGGGATAAACCCAACCTGACCATAGTGTATGAGTTTTTTAATGTGTTGTTGAATTTTGTTTGCTAGAATTTTATGCGAAGAGTTGACTCATTGGAAAAGACCCTGATGCTGGGAGGGATTGGGGGCAGGAGGAGAAAGGGACGACCGAGGATGAGATGGCTGGATGGCATCACAGACTCAATGGACGTGAGTCTGAGTGAACTCCGGGAGTTGGTGATGGACAGGGAGGCCTGGCGTGCTGCGATTCATGGGGTCGCAGAGTCGGACACGACTGCGCGACTGAACTGAACTGAACTGAGAATTTTGCTGAGGATTTTCACATCTATGTTCACCAGTGACATCAGCCTGTTTTGCGTAGTTTTTAGATGTGTCTTTAAGTCTGAAGTGGGGTTCTTGTACACAGGATATATATATAGGTCTTGTTTTTGTATCCATTCAATCAGTCTGTGTCTTTTGTTGGAGCATTTAATCCATTTACATTTAAAGTAATTATATATCTATTTATAATATAGTATATTATATATATATATTCCTATTGTTGTTTTCTTAATTTTTTTTTTTTTTTGGTAGGCCTTTTTCTTCTCTTGTATTTCCTAACTATATAACTTCCTTTAACATTTGATGTAAAATTGGTTTGGCAATACTAAATTCTCTTAACTTTTGCTTGTCTGTAAAACTCTTGATTTCTCCATCAGTTTTGAATGAGATCCTTGCAGGATAGACTATCTTACTTTAAATATACCCTGTCTTTCCTTCTGGCCTGCAGAGTTTCTGCTGACAGATGAGCTGTTAAGCATATAGATTTACACTTGTATGTTGCTTTTCCTTTGCTGCTTTTAATTTCTTTCTTTGTGTTTAATTTTTGTTAGTTTGATTAGTCTGCATATTGGCATGTTTCTCTTTGGTTTTATCCTGGTACTCTTTGTGCTTGTTGGATTTGATTGGCTATTTCTTTTCCCATGTTGGGGAAATTTACAACTATAATATCTTCAAAATTTTTCTCAGTGCCTTTCTTTTTTCTCTTCTTCTTTTGGGACTCCTATAATTTGAATTTTGGTGCATTTAATATTGTCCTGGAGTTCTCTGAAACTACCCTCAGCTATTTTCATTCTTTTTACTTTATTCTGTTCTTCAGCAGTTCTTTCCACTATTTTATCTTTGAACGCACTTATCTGTTCTGTTTCAGGTATTCTGCTATTGATTCCTTCTAGAGTATTTTTAATTTCAGTAAATGTGCTGTTTGTCTCTATTTGTTTACTTTTTATTTCTTCTAGGTCTTTTTTAACTGATTCTTGCATTTTATACATTCTTTTTTCAGTTTCAGATCATATTTATTATAATTATTCTGAATGCTTTTTTCAAGTAGTTTGCCTATTTCCTCTTCATTTATTTGGACTTGTATGTTCTAGGTTGTTGCTTTGTTTCTGCCTTTGCTTTGCTTTACTTTTTTTTTTTTAAATTGTGTTTGATCTTTCCTTTTCTCAGGCTTCAAGGTTGAATTCTTTCTTCCTTTTGGTTTCAGCCCTCATAAGATTGGTCTAGTGATGTGTGTAATCTTCATGAAGTATATGACTTGTGCTTGTGTTCTGGTGGAAGGAAGTGAATTTTTCTTCTTCTTTTTTTTTTTCCTCTCTCTTTTTTTCCTCTGATGGGCAGTGTTCAGTGAGGTGTTAATCCTGTCTGCTGGGTTTGCATTTTTGTTGTTTGTTGTTTGGATGAGGTATCCTGTACAGGATGCTGCTGGTATTGGGTGATGCTGAGTCTTGTATATAAGTGGTTGCCCTTGTCGGAGTTCTCACTAATTAATACTCTTTAGGATTAGGAGTTCTCTGGTGGTCTGGAGTCTTGGAGTCAGCACTCCCACTCCAAAGGCTTAGGAATTGATCTCTGGCTGAGGGATCGAGGGTCCACAGATGGCTTGTAATGACATTAAATGGGATTGAAACAAATACCAAAAATAAGAAACAAAAACCATACCCCAGGCAAATGGCAATTACAAAATCAGGCAAATAATAACTACAATAAAGGAATACACACACACACACACACACACACACACATCCATAAGCCAAACCAAAACAGACCAACAACAATAAAGTACAATAGGTTGACCTGGCAAACAAAGAAAACCAAAAATGATATCCACCAGTTAAAAACAAGACTAACTTAAATACAGCCTGAGAAGCAAAACTAAAGCAAGGTGCCAACTGGGGAATACAGCAATGAAAAGAAAGCAAACTAAAAAACACAGTGGAAAAAAATAAACAAAAGGAAGGAAAGAGGGAAAGAATAAAAATGCAATGTTAAATAGAGGTAGATAAAAAAGATTTATGTATATTAAAGATTAACTGCAATGCAAAAAGAACACTAGGAAAACCAAACAAAAGAATGAATGTATATAATTAATTTAAAAACCTCGAATAGCCAAAGTAATCTTGAGAAAGAAGAATGGAACTGGAGGAATCAACCTGCCTGACTTCAGGCTCTACTACAAAGCCATAGTTATCAAAAAGAGTATGGTACTGGCACAAAAACAGAAATATACATCAATGGAACAAAATAGAAAGCCCAGAGATAAGCAACTTATGCAGCTTAATTCCAGAAAAATAAAAGACCCAATCAAAAAATGGGCCAAAGAACTAAATAGACATTTCTCCAAAGAAGACATACGGATGGCTAACAAACACACGAAAAGATGCTCAACATCACTTATTATCAGAGAAATGCAAATCCAGACCACAATGAGGTACCATTTCACACCAGTCAAAATGGCTGTGATCCAAAAGTCTGCAAGCAATAAATGCTGGAGAGGGTGTGGAGAAAAGGGAACCCTCTTACACTGTTGGTGGGAATGCAAACTAGTACAGCCACTATGGAGAACAGTGTATGACCCAGCAATCCCACTGCTGGGCATACACACTGAGGAAACCAGAATTGAAAGAGACACATGTACCCCAATGTTCATTGCAGCACTGTTTATAATAGGAGAGAAGGTGTGGGGCGGGAAGGGGGAAGTGGGTTCTATGGCTAACAAACACATGAAAAGATGCTCAACATCACTCATTATCAGAGAAATGCAAATCAAAACCACAATGAGGTACCATTTCACACCAGTCAAATGGCTGTGATCCAAAAGTCTGCAAGCAATAAATGCTGGAGAGGGTGTGGAGAAAAGGGAACCCTCTTACACTGTTGGTGGGAATGCAAACTAGTACAGCCACTATGGAGAACAGTGTATGACCCAGCAATCCCACTGCTGGGCATACACACTGAGGAAACCAGAATTGAAAGAGACACATGTACCCCAATGTTCATTGCAGCACTGTTTATAATAGGAGAGAAGGTGTGGGGCGGGAAGGGGGAAGTGGGGGTCGGAATTGGGAGTTCATGTACACTCGTGACTGATTCATGTCAATGTATAGCAAAATGAATACAGTATTGTAAAGCAAAACAAACTAAAAAATAAAAATTAATAAAAAAAAAAAGCCAGGACATGGAAGCAACCTAGATGTCCATCAGCAGATGAATGGATATGAAAGCTGTGGTACATATACACAATGGAGTATTATTCAGTCATCAAAAAGAATACATTTGAATCAGTTCTAATGAGATGGATGAAACTGGAGCCGATTATACAGGTGAAGTAAGCCAGAAAGAAAAACACCAACACAGGATATTAACACATATATATGGAATTTAGAAACATGGTAATGATAACCCTGTATGCGAGACAGCAAAAGAGACACAGATGTATAGAACGGGCTTTTGGACTCTGAGGGAGATGGAGAGGGTGGGAGGATTTTGGAGAATGGCACTGAAACATGTATACTATCATGTAAGAAATGAATCACCAGTTTATATTCGATACAGGATACAGGATACTTGGGACTGGTGCATGGGGATGATCCAGAGAGTTGATATGGAGTGGAAGGTGGGTGGGTGGGGGTTTCAGGATTGGGAACTCATGTACACCCGAGACGGATTCATGTCAATGTATGGCAAAACTAATACAGCAATGTAAAGTAAAATAAAGTAAAAATAAAAATTAAAAAAAATTAAAAAACTAAAATTTAAATTAAAAAAAAAAAAGGGAAAACTCCACAGAACCACAAAAGCTCAAAAGCTTAAATAGATTTAGTAATAGTAATAAAACCAGCAACTACAACAACAGATGAAAAATAAAAGAAAGGGAAAAAAAAGTAAGAAAGAAAAATCTATAAGCAACTTCAGAACATGTTACAATGTAAAAATAATAAATGTTGTTCTTAACTCTCTGCTGTTAGTGTCCTTTCCCTCACTGGGCATCACAGTCCACCTCGCCTTTCTAGGATGCCCTCCAACACTGTGCTGGTCTTTGGACCCTCTATGGGGACAACTTAGACTCTTATCTGTTCCTACTCCTGTGTGTTTTTGCCTCCACTGTTCACAACTGTCAGAACTAGGTCATTTTCTTTTGTGGGAACTCTCCATTTATATATCTCATAGGGAGAGTCTGCATAGTTGATTGTGTAGATTTAATATGCAGCTTGTTCAGCTAGTGGGAAGGGTTTGGGTCCTCTTCCTTGCCACACTGCCTCTGAGTTTCAATTATGGTTTTATCTCTACCTCTGCAAGTAAGTCACTCACAGGGTTTTGTTCCTGAGGCTGCTGTGGAACACTCAGGTCTGCCCCAGTGAGGACCAGATGTGGAGATGGTGCAACTGCTTGGATCACAGGGGCCCTGGCATCACCAGGTACTCAGGGGAGCTGGCAGCTAGGGAAGCAGGAAATATGATACTCTAGAAAGTCATGGCAACCCACTCCTGTACTCTTTCCTGGAGAATCCCATGGATAAAGAAACCTGGCAGGCCACAGTCCACAGGGTTGCAAAGAGTCAGACATGATCAATCAAAGCAACACTACATGCATAGATGCAGGACTTTTTCTAGTGTCTGGCAGCTCTGTCCCAGTGGTGATCATGCATGAAGGTGGCATGGTAGCTTGGATCATGGGGCCCTTGGCAATGCTGGCTACATAGGAATGCTGGCACTACTGTCACAGGAGATATGGTGCCATTAGGGCTTTTTCTAGCCTGTGGCAGCTCTGCCTCAGCGAGGACTGAGCATGAATGTGGTGCAGCTGGTTGGTCCTGGGGACTCTGAAAGTGCCACATGTACAGTGACACTAACTGCCTCAACCACAGGAGCTATGGCCCAATCAGAGTTTTTCTAGCCTCTGTCAGCTGGTGATCAGAAGGCCTCTTTGACTTGTCTTTCTCTGTTGTCCCACCCATTCAGACACTTAAAGGGCTCCCCTGGCTGGGGTTCTTCTCTGTTGTTTGGCACATCAGGCACTTTAAAGGGACAGCCTCTATTGTTCAGTTGCCAATGCTGGCAATGTAGGGAGAGAAGCTACAGTGATGGCTCTACCCCTTACATGTGACTCTTCAGTATTGCCTTGACTCCATCGCTGCCTGTTTTCCTCCACAGGCATTTCCTACTACAGTTTTCTCCCTCAGGCCCCCTTGGGACACGTCTCCATAGTCAACAGCAGACTTCACCCTGGGATTGTTCCACAATCCCTATGCTCCAGCTCCCAGCTACTGTGCTTCTAGGGGACCTGTGTCCCTGTCCAGGGTACATATGGCTGCAGTGAGGATTATTTGTGTGATTTTCATTCCATTTAGATTGTCACACATCAGCTGCTTCACTCTCAGCTTCAAACGTTTCTCCTCTGTCCCAAAGAATTGCCTCGATGGTAGGGATCAGACCCCTGCTCCATTTCCCCTATCCACCAAGGGCAGGTCCAGTTCTACTAACTCTCCTCTTTTTCCCTCTACTTCCTTTTTCCTACCAAGTTTTGTGTGGTCCTATATATTCTTTTCTGGTTGTCAGGTACTGCTGCCCACTCTCAGAGGGTGTTCCGAAACTCTTCTGTGTCTAAAGGTGTATATCTGATGTATTCATGGAGGTAGTTGTATTCCACATCCACTTACATCTCTGCCATCTTGTTCTCTTCCTGATTTGATTTTTTTATCATAATTAAGCTACTAGGTAGACTTTACTACTACCATTTTATAAGTATCCCCAAGCAGAAAGGACTGTTTCAATCACTATTTGAATGTAGAACCTCCTTATTACAGGAAGTTGCAACCTGGTTGCATGGTTGCAACCTGAGCAATAATACCTGACCATAAAGTGCCCTACCATTTGGTGATTTCCTCTAGATTTTACAAATAAACACCAGCATAATTTCTCCTGTTGACTATTTATTTCTACTCATTTTCTAAAGCTTATTACATGTCACCTCTTGCAAGAAATCAAGACTTATCCCTCTCAACTACATACTTTCATGGAAATAAATTTTTCCTAATACCTCAATTGCACTCTTTGCCTATATGTTACATCACTGGGTTGTCATTGTTTCATCTGTTCCTGCCCCAGTTGCTTATGAACTCTTTGATTTTAATGCCTGAGTCTTGACATTCTCTAGCAGGTAGAGATAGTTAGATTTCCATACATGTTAAATGAATCACTTAAGGTTCTGTATAGTTAAGTACAGGTCATCCTTCCTTAGCAGTAGAAGCTGTGGGTTTTTTCCATCTCATTTGTTCCTATTTACCCTGATGATGGTAAGTTCAGTGTTACAAAATTTTTCCTACCTCAAAATTGTAATATCTGTGTATGGATTTAAAAATGATTTTTGCATTTTAAGTAACAATGTCCATTCTTTTGGAACAAATTTTACCTAAGCCTCAACCTGAGAATGTGAAACTTTTGGAAAATTTCATTCTACTATTAAACTTTGAAAAGTAATTTTACAAGTGAAAACAGAATCCAGAAGTTTAATTTCATTTCTAAATTGGTATTTAGTTGGAGCATAGTATTGAAAATTGTCTTTCAATTTTCAGTGAGCTTGTCAGCTAGTATATTGCTCAATGACTTCAAGATATAATATCTGCTACCATAGTAGCCTAAGGATCTTAAAAAATGATACATGACTAATAGAATTAAATTTTGTATAGAACAGATGTCTTGTTACATATTAAGGATCATAAAATACTGTTCCTTTATATTAAGAATTTTAAAAAATTCATTATGAATTTTTTCATTCATAATTAAAGAGTTTAACAAAGGGCTTTAGGCTTGCAGTGTGTTAATAGACAATAATATATTTTTTGTTTATCTGAATAATAATTACACTTTTACAAATTCAATCATCAACCTTGGAGAATGCATTCAGTAGCAATACCTAGTGGAGAAGGCGATGGCACCCCACTCCAGTACTCTTGCCTGGCAAACCCCATGGATGGAGGAGCCTGGTAGGCTGCAGTCCATGGGGTCGTGAAGAGTCGGACATGACTGAGTGACTTCCCTTTCACTTTTCACTTTCATGCATTGGAGAAGGAAATGGCAACCCACTCCAGAGTTCTTACCTGGAGAATCCCAGGGACAGGGGAGCCTGGTGAGCTGCCGTCTGTAGGGTCACACAGAGTCAGACACGACTGAAGTGACTTAGCAGCAGCAGCAGCAGCAGCAATACCTAGAAGTATGTGTTTTTCATTTTCCATTGATTGAGTAGTGCCAGTTATAATAAAGGTTGGAAGATAAAGAAAGCTTTTAGCTGTCAAAGTACATACATGTTTTTTTTTGTTTGTTTGTTTTTATTTTTTAATTAATTTTTATTTTTTTTAGTTTGTTTTGCTTTACAATACTGTATTCGTATTGCTACACATCGACATGAATCAGCCACGAGTGTACATGAACTCCCAATCCCGACCCCCACCTCCCCCCTCCCGCCCCACACCCTCTCTCTGGATTATCCCCATGCATCAGTCCCAAGCATCCTGAATCAAACCTGGACTGGCGATTCATTTCACTTATGATATCACACATGTTACACTGCCACTCTGCCAACCCATCCCACCCTCTCCCTCTCCTACAGAGTCCAAAAGGCCGTTCTATATGTTTATAAGACATAAAATACTTCAACATTTCTTAACTTGGAGCTCATCATTTAACCATAAAGACCAAATATCAAGTTGTCTTTATAATGATATTTAATAAAGAATTTGCAAACCTTTGCACCTTATACTCCAGTAATCTTGCCTGGAAAATCCCATGGATGGAGGAGCCTGGTAGGCTGCAGTCCATGGGGTCGCTAGGAGTCAGACACAACTGAAAGACTTCACTTTTCGCTTTCATGCATTGGAGAAGGAAATGGCAACCCACTCCAGTGCTCTTGCCTGAAGAATCCCAGGGTTGGGGGAGCCTGGTGGGCTGCCGTCTATGGGGTCGCACAGAGTCGGACACGACTGAAGCGACTTAGCAGCAGCAGCAGCAACACCTTATACAGTCTACTTTTGTTTCAGTATTCTGGCATAGACTTTAAAATGGATCTCCTTCCCTCACTGTCATATGTATTGCTAAATACTTTAGAAATATATTTAATGCAGTTATCATTTTCCTTAATTTTTATGTAATATACTCAGAATGGTGATTCTGTAAGACAGAGGACAGAGTAGATTTGTGTTAAGGTAAAACGAGAAAGGGTAGAGGGTGGAGGGAGAGGAAACAGCACTAACACTATTAAGGATAGGTCTAACTTATGCACAATTTATAAAACTTTTTCTGAAAAAATATAGCATCAACAGTTATTTTTTTCTTTCATTTTTCAAAGGGTGAGAAATGTGCTGGGGTTTTGTTGTTGTTGTTCATTTCTTTCTATTTTAAGATAGTTGTCATTGTGCCCTTGGTATGTATTAGTTTGGAATGTGTTAGCCAGCAAGGGCTGCCATAGCAAAATAATACAGAATGGATAGCTTAAACAATAGAAGTTTATGTTTTTACAGTTCTGGAGTCTAAATGTTCAAGATCAGTGTGCTAGACCATTTGGTTTCTCTTGAGATCTCTCTCTTGACCTACAGAAGGTCACCTTTTGGGGGTGCCCCCACAAGGCTTGTACTGTGTATATGTGCATCATTGGTGCCTCTTAATCTGTCTTAGTCTCCTCTTCTTAAAAGGACACTAGTCAGATTGGACTAAGGTCTACTTTAATGATTTAAATCCCTATCTCAAATATAGTCACTTTTGAGTTATTAAGTTTGGGAGGCCAGTAGATATCCACAAAGAAAGTATAGATTTTTGCTGTTTTCTTATACAAAAAATACAGATTTGACTTGTTGAGAATAATATATTTATTTACATAATATTTATTCATATTTCTTTTCTTTATGGAACTGTACCTGTTTATTATAATTCTTGTGCAACTGTTTATGTATTACAAATAGTATTTACTAAGACTGTTACAGGAAATTGACCTATCACTATGGTCTAGTATGACCAGCTTCTTGGTTGTTCAAATAGTAAAGAAACTGCCCACAATGTGGAAGACACAGGTTCAATCCCTGGGTTGGGAAGATCCCCTGGAGAAGAAAATGGTTACCCACCCCAGTATTCTTGCCTGGGAAATCACATGAGCAGAGGAGCCTGACAGGCTCTATAGTCCATTCAGTCTATTTATAGAGTCAGACACAGCTGAGTGACTAACACAACAACGTGGTCTAGCATAACAGAAAGGAAAAGAGAAAGATTTCAATATGATTTTTACATTGAATGATACCTATAAGGAGAATATGCATCTTAAAGAGAAGAGCAATAGAACTAGAATGAAAAGTTTTCCTCATGGGAAGGCTTTCAATATAAATCTGAAAGCTATGAAGGAATGAAATTTCTTTATAATGAGATGAAAAGTGTAATAGACCACTGGCTTTTGAAAACTCTACAATGTATTCACTGTGTAGCATGCTTGAAATTGTATTATTTTAAACTATATAATTATCTATTTACTTAATAATTAAATATCTTCCATTAAGAGTGATAACAATAGTTGATTCATTCAAAGTCTATCCATATAAAACTATATAGAACTTAGATGTGTGGCAATATAAATATAAATATAACTCAGTGCTTTGCCTGCCTGCCATGACTAGACAAAGACCTCCTATTCTGCTTTATTTCACATCATGATTTCAAATATTATTTAGTCCACGTTATATATTTTTTCCTTTATCAAGAATTATAGCTTTTTGCATTAATGGCATCTTAATAAATACTATCATCCTAAAAATGCATGTGATTTTCTTACAAATCATTGCTCTTGGTTAAACAACTGAATGGGTACAACTCACTAGGCTTATGGGATACAGACAAACTAAAGGGACCTGTTGCTTTCAAGTTGCTGAGATCTACTGGAGGAAATGAAAAAGCAAGCTAACTTAACAGGGCAATACGGTAACTGGAAAATTAAAGGTAAACACATGGTGTTTAGAGGCAAAGACTATAATTAGGCTCAGGAGTTCAGTGGTGTCCCAGAAGGTCATGGAAGATGACAACATCAAAAGTAAATTTTGAAGAGAATAGAAGAGAATATAAAATGAGAAAAAGTGAAAAACTATTCAAGGTTCTGATGTATATCTATTCTGACATGTTTCCAGGTTACAGGAGAGAATTGTATCTTACTACTAAGCAGGAGGTGCAAGATTTTTAGTATTGAAATGACAGAAGGAAGCAGGACATCTTTCACAAGAAGCCTCATAACGCCCTGCTAAGGTGTTTAAATTGTATCTTGCAAGCTTTGGAGAGGTCGATATTGAGAGTAATATTTCTTAGAGGATTCTGTACTCAAATTATCACAAACATAGCAGCTTCAAATCACACACATTTATAATCTCAGTTTCTGTGGGTCATGGGTCCAGACATGGCTTATTTAGGTCCCTTGCTTAAGGATTCACAAGCTACAAGGAAGGGACAGCCGGACTGTTTTCACCTGGATACTCAGTTGGGGAAAAAAATCCCCTTCCAAATTCATTTAGGTTGTTGACAGAACTTGTTTCCTTGTGGATGCATGACTGTTTGTCTGCTTGGCTGCCTTGAGTTCTTGGAGGTCACCCTTATATGCTTCTGTACAAGGAGTTCACAATCATAACAGCTGCTTGTTTCTTCAAGGCAATATGAGAATTTGTCTGTTTCCTATCAGCTAAATTATATAGCTCATAATATTGTTGTGGGAGTGTTCTATTGATTAGACATAAGTCATCAGCTCCTCCCACACTCAAGAAGAATGTATAATACAAGGTTTGTAATAATGAGAATAATAAACAATATGGTCTAGATCATAATTATTCCTATGGCCTACACTACCAGGGTCAGCATTTCTTGTGAACTTTCCAGAAATTCATATTTTCAGGTTCCACCCCAGACCTACTGAGTCAGAAACTCTGGGAGTGGGGCCCAGTATTCTGTTTGTTAGAATGGTCTCCAAGAGACTTGGATGCCTGCTAAATGTTGAGACACACTGACCTCAATGATTGATCTTGCTCTCCTAGAAGTAAGGTTTTTATATATCATCTGATAATACTAAAAAATGAGCTGAGGAGTGTTTTTTTTTAAATCAGATTATCTCCATCAGGATTAATAAGAATGGTAGTAGTGAAAGAGCAAAAAGAGACTCAAAAACAAAGAGTCGAGGTATGAAGTCAGGTTCAAACTATTAAGTCATGTACAATAGTATATGGATGAAGGAAGGAAAGTTGAGGAATGGATAGTGAAAGACATTCCTAAACTAAAGCATGAAAATATGCTGTCAATTCTTATCTGCTTTCTATATTTAAAGACATGGCTTGAACATTACTGACGCAAAAGGGGAATAGACAATGGATGTTGGTATTTTATCCAGAGAGAGTGTATAGAATGAAAACAACATGTGCTGAGACATATCCACATTCAAGGAACAGGTAGAGAAAGAAAACAGATAAATTTAGTATTAAAAATACAGTAGGGGCAACTGGAGAGACATTTCTTGGAAACTTAGGAAAAGGATAATTAAAAACAAAGGGGATATTCAACAATGCCATATACCACATGACAGAAAATTTGTGCTTTGAATGACATAAACCTAACTCAAACCATTTAAATCAATTAATATCTGGATAAGTGAATTTATCCTTTCTTATTCATGGAACATCCAGGTGATGGCTGACAGTCATGGCTGTCTCCGGAGTTTTAAGATATTATTCCGTTCTGTTCAGTCGCGCAGTCGTGTCCGACTCTTTGCGACCCCATGAATCGCAGCACGCCAGGCCTCCCTGTCCATCACCAACCTCCAGAGTTCACTCAGACTCACGTCCATTGAGTCCGTCATGCCATCCAGCCATCTCATCCTCGGTCGTCCCCTTCTCCTCCTCCCCCCAATCCCTCCCAGCATCAGGGTCTTTTCCAATGAGTCAACTCTTCGCATAAGGTGGCCAAAGTACTGGAACTTCAGTTTTAGCATCATTCCTTCCAAAGAAATCCCAGGGTTGATCTCCTTCAGAATGGACTGGCTGGATCTCCTTGCAGTCCAAGGGACTCTCAAGAGTCTTCTCCAACACCACAGTTCAAAATCATCAATTCTTCTGTGCTCAGCCTTCTTCACAGTCCAACTCTCACATCCATACATGACCACAGGAAAAACCATGGCCTTGACTAGACGGACCTTAGTCGGCAAAGTAATGTCTCTGCTTTTGAATATACTATCTAGGTTGGTCATAACTTTT
>SJXQ01002208.1:0-48820 GCA_006408695.1 Aepyceros melampus
AGACTGAACTGAACTGAACTGATGAGGTTTAGAAACAGCCATTGTTATTACCAAGTTACTTTTCTATTTGGTCATTGTCATTACCAAGTTGGGCTTCTCCATTGGCTTGGAAGTGAAGAATTCGCCTGCCAACGCAGCAGATCCTAGTTCAATCTCTGGGTCAGGAAGATGCCCTGGAGTAGGGCATGGCAACCCATTCTGGTCTACTTGTCTAGGAAATCCCATGGACAGAGGTGCCTTGTGGGCTACAGTCCACAGGGTAATAGAGTCAGACATGACTGAAGTGACTTTGTATACACATATTACCCAATTACTCTCCTTCAGCTGTGTTGCTAAAGTAAACTTGGTTTGCTGATCTTGTTTCTGTTTTCTTCATTTCTCTTAGTTGGCACTTTTGTTTGGTCCTGTCTTATTGTTGTCATCATGGCTATTATTATTGTCTTTCTTATAAGAGATACAAAGACATCTCAAGACACAGGAAAATGGAAGCACCACAGCACAGCTGCAACCAAAGTTAGTGAGGTGGTAGGGTATGAAACAAAATGATGAAATCTTAAATTTCTTTAATAGATGGGACAGGTAGCTATTAAAGATACATTGTAAGTGTGCAGATAAATTGTATGTGGAGTTAAAATGCAACTCCCTGCTCTATTAGATTTGTTATGTATATTAATATGTCTGAGCCAAACATCACCATATGAAGAGATAGCCATGGTAAGTCAGCATATAGCAGCACCTTTCTTCCTGGCACAGTGGAGCCATCTAAGGACTTTGGAGAATCAGGGAGGTGAGCCTACAGGTAGAACCAAGAAAACCAAGAAGTCTGTGACTACGGATAAAGGACTGTCCACATGGGGTTGTGGTTCAGACACCAAACAGTCAGGAACCAGGGACTACGGGAAAAGCCAAAGTCAAAACAGTGATGCATGGAAAGCCAGGTCTAAATCAGGAGTCAAGATTAACAGCGACACACTAGAGATTTGGCCTCATTCACTTGTTTAACAAGGACCATGGGAGAAGAGATTAGATTTGTGGCGATCAGAGGTGGGAGGCGGGAGCAGAATTGGAGGAAGGTGGTCAAAAGATGCAAACTTCTAGTTATTAGATAAGTAAGTGCTAAGAACATAATGTACAACATAACAATTAACACTGCTGTATGTTACATAGGAAAGTTGTTAAAAGAGTAAATCCTAAGAGTCCTCATCACAAAGGAAAAGTTTTTTTCTATTTCTTTACTTCTGTATCTATACAAGAGCATCTGCTGTCGTTCAGTGTCTCAGTCGCGTCTGGCTCTCTGAGATCCCACGGACTGCAGCACGCCAGGCTGCCCTGTCCTTCACCACCTCCCAGAGCTTGCTCAAACTCACGTCCTTGGAGTCGGTGCTGTTATCCAACCATCTCATCCTTTGTCATCCCCTTTTCCTCTTGCCTTCAATAAAAGATTATAGATGTTCAGTAAATTATTACAGTAATCATCTTATGATGTATTTCAGTCAAATCATTATGCTGTACACCTTGAACTTACACAGTGTTGTATGTTGATTGTATCTGGATAAAACTGGAAAGAAAATTAAGTAAAAGCTCTGGGTTTAAAACAAAACAAAACCAACAAGGATCACCTCTAACAGAAAGCCTATTTGTTTTTTCTACTCTGGGCAACAGAGACAACTGGAAAGTGGCCTCTAAATGTAACTGATTTGTAAACAGCTTTATCAATCAGAATCTGACTTTCCCACATTTATGAAAAATATAGTAATTTCTAGTATAAAGTGTAAATGTTATATTTTAATACATATTTTAATTAGGTTTTACTGTTAATAAGTAGAAGTGACTGTTTCTGTATGACAAAAGCTTAATGTTAAAAAGTAATTTTTAAGTTTGCTTTTAAATGTTCTAAAAGTTCTAAAATATTTTTAAACCCATTTTAAAATGTTTTTAAAATATTTAAAATCATTCTTTCTTGTGAGAACGTGATTATAAATACATGATTACTTAATATTAAAATATATCTTAAAGCTACAATAATTAAAAGTATGATACTAGTTCATAAAATTGATGAAAGAGAATAGAGAGTCAAATTTATATGTGTATATACACATATATATAGATGTGTATAAATTAATGTATTTAATAAGAGTATAATTTCAAATCAGTCAGAAAATAATAAGTTATTCAGTTAGTCACATATTTGGGGAAAGTAAGATTCTTTTCTCACATTATACATCAAAGTTAATTGCAAGCTGCATAAAGAGATAAATATACTCATCTCTTGATTAACTGCAAATGTGGGACAGATTACTCAAACCCTGCCAAGACACATTTCTTATTTTAACATGAAATACTATGAGAAAAAATGTCTGAATATTAATTATAATAGCCAATAATATGAGAATGCATAGATCCCACATATTATCAAATAAATCCTAAATTTTCACTCAAAAAGTCATCCGCCTTATGTTCAAATGTTGGTCTTCTTTTCTACAAATCTTTAACCAAAACAATCAGTAAAAGTAAGATCAATTCTATTTCTTTCAGTTGTTCATTTCAACTAACAT
This sequence comes from Aepyceros melampus, assembly GCA_006408695.1. Classification (NCBI taxonomy): domain Eukaryota; kingdom Metazoa; phylum Chordata; class Mammalia; order Artiodactyla; family Bovidae; genus Aepyceros; species Aepyceros melampus. Next base: position 2,556 of record SJXQ01002208.1, read on the forward strand.
TATTTCCTCTTTCTGGCTAATATTCTTATCAGAAATACAAATGGTGAAAAGTTTCAGTACAAGAATGAATACTAACATAATAAATGAAATCATCATTTACTTTACTTGAAAATTATATTAACACATTTTTATAATTTAAAAAATTAAATGTCAAAAGTAAAATAACAAAAGAATTGAAGAAATATAACTGAAAATTTATCTCATCTCTTAAAGGAAAGTCTCTCAACCCATAATACCGAAAGAAGGAAGCGTAAATGCTGAGAGATTTGACTAATAGAAATTAAAAATTTTAAATCTCAAAAATAATGCAAAGAATTAAGAATAAAATAAAGTTGAAAAAATATAAACACACCTTGCTGACAAAGTGTTAAATGCTAAATATACAGAATTCTTACAAATTAATTAGGAAAAATGACCAATAGGTAGGAATTAGAAATTAACAAAAGAAAATACAGGTAGGAAAAGTTTCATATTTCATATAAATATATGAAAACTGTCAAGTTACAACAGTTATAGTTTTTCTATAAAATTGGCAAAGACTTAAAATTTAAAGTGTCAAGATACCTAACTTAATCAAAAGTTTTTGTGGAAATACTTTTGTATACTACACTGCTGGTGAGAATACAAATTAGTGCAATATACATGGAGGACACTAAGTACGGGCTTCCCTCATGGCTCAGCAGATAAAGAATCCACCTGCAAGGCAGGAGACACAGGAGACATGGGTTCTATCCCTGGGTCAGGAAGATCCCTGGAGGAGGAAAGGGTAACCCACTCTAGTATTCTTCCCTGAAAGATCCCATGGACAGAGGAGCCTGGTGGGCTACCGTCCATGGGTTACAAAGAGTCAGACATGCCTGAAGGACTAAGCATGTGTGCACATAGCAATAAGTAATAAAAACCTTTAAATTTTTCATATTTTTCAATACAGTAGTTTTATTCTAGAAATCATAAGTAAAAAATGAAAAATATCTAAATATTCAACAGAAAATTGATTGTTATGGTATATATGCACTACTATAAAAAATATTATAGGTTATTTTATATATATATATAATTTTATTCTGACATAGGAAAGAGACAAAGGAAAAAAAGTTTAAAAACAGTTCCTTCAAAGTGATGGGATTACTATTTGGTACAGTACTATGGTTTCAAAAGTATCTCTGAAAAAAACAGAAGTTATTATACTATTGGGTTGCAAGTAAAATAGATAGGTAAGATATAACAAATGACAGCTTTCAAGATGGGAGTGGGTCAATCCTCATAAGGAATAAATTATGTGAAAAGTGGCATAGCACACTGTTATTTTTTAAAGTCATTATCATCCTGGCTATAAAGCTCGTTGCCATAAAAATTAAGCCAAATTGAGCCAATTGCTACACAGAATATCAAAGGAATTTGATATTTTCTGAAAATCACAGAGAACTAAGACTGCCCAGATACTATAGTTGAGCAATGTTCTAATATGTGAAACGGATGGATCTTTCAACTCTCTCAGACTCTGACCCTCTCCACATTTAACTGGTAAACATCACAACATCTTAACGTGGTATAGCATATACAGTATAATGAGGGAAAACAGTGGATTTACAAAAATGATGAATACTAGAAATCAAAAACCGGTAGCCTCATATTGGTTTCTAAAACAAAATTCTCACCAAAGTATTAAACCAGTAGATGTAAGTTTGGAAGAAAATGATACGAACAAATCTTCTAGCCACAAGAGTGTGTTCAACCACTGAAAACCCAGTTCAGAAAAAGCCGCATCACTCACTGCACAAAGGACTTGGGAGCAGCATGTCACCGCTCCCCTCTGATCTTCTAGGTTAGTCCTCGGGCCTGGCTGGTTCCATACACATTCCCATCCCCACTGTCAGCCACTGTGCCCCTGAAGCCTTTCTCTCCTGTCCCCATGCCAAGTTTTATTTCCCTGGTGCTCACCCTAGCTTGGCTGCAAACAAGCAGCTGTGCGAGAATATTCAGATTCCCTCCAGAAGGAATATGGCCATGTGCTCCACAAAACACCGGGGGCATGCATCTCTATCCCTCGATTTGAGAGGAAGAGTAATGGACCAAACTGAAGGTGTCAACACATGCTTTGCTTCCGCCAGAGGACTGTTTTCATCAGCAGGACTCATTCAGAAACAGTTGAGAGAGACACAGGAGTGGGCTCAGCACCCATGGTGCCTTTCCTGGATAAAGTGTCAGGATACTTTCTAAAACATGCTTGCAAGTAGGAGTCTTCTAGACAGACACACTGGCTGGAGAACTGAGTCAGCCTGATTTTGGGCAGTCTTGTCTAAGTTACTCCACGCTGGACAGAGTTGGTCAGTGCCTCCTAGAACTTGTCTCTTGCCTACTGCCTTGTTCCAAACATTTCCTAGGCCAGCTGGCAGAATGCTACACTGGTGTTTTTACGAACTAGATCAAGCCCTTAGCAGAGCCAGTCAGTTATACCGTTCATCATGTTTTGCAGGTCTGGGTTCTGCTGGGTTAGAAAGACTGGGCATATCGGCTAGTACTCACTCTTACCGGAGAAACAGAATCAGGGACCATTCTATGAATCATAATTTACTTCTGAAATGCCTCAATAAAATGAGCAATCAATTAATCCAACTACAATTCTTCCTTGGTTTAGGAACTGCATAGGATGGAATAACAAAAGCAGAAACCACAACAAATCCTTGGTTGCTCAGATCTATAAGCCCTAGACATGCTCCTTTAGACAGAGCAATAATACACTTCCAATATCTTTGGAAACTTCAACTTTAAAACTTATTAGTGAGTCCCTCTGTCTTACTTAAAAAGAAAGATTATCAATGGGCATCATTGGGTATTATGTCCCCCACCATAACCACCCATTCATATGCTCATATATAAGTATGTCTGATACATCTGGAGACACACTAAACCCCATAAAAGGACACGTCATATAAGTGGGCAAGTTGACATTGAACATTGGTGAAAACTGACTAAGAGCTAGGTCATAAAGCGGTCAATTTGATAGTTGTGTGAAATAATTGGTATCATGCAGAATATACCATTTCACCCCAATGCATTTTATTAAAAAAAAAGCATGTAACTAGAGGAAAAATATTTAAAAATTTAAAATACATTTCTAAACTATCAATCAAAAAATAAATAAAATGGAAATTATAACTAAATATTGTGTACCAAAATGGTAGGACATAATTAAAGAGGTTCTTAAAAGTTTCATCTTAGATGCTTCCATTAAAAAGCAAAGCACATCTTAGATGCTTCCATTAAAAAGCAAAGCACTTATTGAAGTGATCAACCGACCATAAGGAATTAGAAAAAAGAACAGCAAAGTAAACTCAAGAAAATGAGAGAAAATAATAAAAATAACAGCAGAAATTAATGAAAAAGAAAATAAACATATAATGAAGAGGATCAACAGAGGTCAGAAAAGTAACAAAACATAAAAATCTCTGGAGCAAATAATAAAGGAGAAAAAGAGAGACATTAAAAATTTTTAAATCAGTAATAAAAAGGGCAAAGCTATAGTTGCTACAGAGATTAAACAGATAAGACATGATGAACACGTTTGTGTCTATAAACTTGAAAACTTATGAAATAAACAATATATACAGTTTAAAAAAAAACTCATAAAAAAATAGAGAACATTAAGAGTCCTACAAGTGTTAAAGAAATTGAATTAGCAGTTCAAAATAGTTCTACTACACACACACATACACACACAGGAACCAGACAGATTTCTAGGAAATTCTACAAGACATTTGAGCACTGGGAAATTCTAATCTCATGCAAGCTATTCGACAGTGGAAAAAAAATCATTTGTGATATAGATTTGCTTTCAAAACCAAATGAGGATAGTATAAGCAAAGAAAAATATAGGCCAATCTCACTAATTAATGAATACAGATTCAAAGCCTCAAAAAATAAACATTTTTACAAAACAAATCAGACAGTGAATTAAAAGGTAATTTGTTACGAACAAGTTGGTATTTCCTAGGAATCCTAGATTGGTTAATCAGAGAAGATCAACTAAAGTAGCTCACCACACTAACATGTTAAGGTGAAAAATATTGTATCTTAATAAAAGTAAAACTGGGTAAAATTTTACATCTATCTAGTGGTTCTGCAATATGGAAGATCTGGGTTCAATCCCCGGGTTGGGAAGATACCCTGGAGAAGGGAACAGCTACCCATTCCAGTGTTCTTGTCTGGAGAATTCCATAAACTGTACGGTCCAGAGGGTTGCAAAGAGTCAGACACGACTGAGCAACTTTCACTTTCACTTTCTTCATGATGTGAAAAATAACGACAACAACCTCCTTAGCAAATTGGGAATAGAAGGCATTTTCTCAGCCTGATAAAGGGCATTTCAAAAAACCCACAGACATCTCATAACTAACAATGAAACTCTAACCACATCCTTGGTAAGATCAGGTTCAATATAAGGATGCCTGTTTTCATCAGTCATATTCTACACTGTTCTGGAGGTCCTTGCATAGTAAATCAAGAAAAAGGAAAGTTAAAGGACTAGGAAAAAAAATAAACAAAAACTTTCATTATTTTGCAGATGATATGACCCCTTACATAGAAAATATTAAAAAAAACAAAGCTTAATACATCGGGGTTATTAATAAACATTGAGAAAAATAAGCAATAAAATAATTGTGAGGGTTAAGTGAAATAACCTATGTTGACTATTTGGCACATAGTAGTAATTTTGTTAATACTAATTTCCTTCCTCCTAAAGTTTACTTTTAGGTATCAATGTCATTTAGGAAAAGAATTTTTAAAGAGTAAAAATTTCACCCCAATGTTCATAGAAGCATTAATTACACTTGCCAAGATATGGAAGCAACCTAAATGTCCATCAACAAACAAAAGGATAAAGAAAATGTGTGTCTGTGTAAGTGGTAAGTGTGTGTGTGTGTGTGAGTATGCATGTGCATATGGAATACTGCTGCTGCTGCTAAGTCGCTTCAGTCGTGTCCGACTCTGTGCGACCTCATAGACGGCAGCCCACCAGGCTCCCATGTCCCTGGGCTCTCCTGGCAAGAACACTGGAGTGGGTTGCCATTTCCTTCTCCAGTGCATGAAAGTGAAAAGTGAAAGTGAAGTCGCTCAGTTGTGTCTGACTCTTCGTGACCCCATGGGGCAGCCTACCAGGCTCCTCTGTCCATGGGATTTTCCAGGCAAGAGTACTGGAGTGGGGTGCCATTGCCTTCTCTGACATGGAATACTACTCAGCCATAAAAGGAAGAAAATTTGCAACAATGTGGATGAATTTAAAGGGTAATATGCTACACACAAATATACAGTAGATGGAATTCTCCAGGCCAGAATACTGGAGTGGGTAGCCTTTCCCTTCTCCAGTGGACCTTCCCAACCCTTGAATCTTTTTAAACATACATAGGTGGGAAGTCATAACACAAAAAAAGCAAGGCAATAATTACAGGATGGTGATGACAGGGGTAGGATTCAGGAGGGAGGGCAATACCATTGTGAAGGGGCAGCACACAACTTCAGGGGTAAGGGCAACATTTTATGTTTTAATCTTCATGGCAAATAGATGGGGAAACAGTGGAAACAGTGGCTGACTTTATTTTTCTGGGCCCCAAAATCACTGCAGATGGTGACTGCAGCCATGAAATTAAAAGATGCTTACTCCTTGGAAGGAAAGTTAGGACCAACCTAGACAGCATATTAAAAAGCAGAGACATTACTTTACCAATAAAGGTCCATCTAGTCAAGGCTACGGTTTTTCCAGTGGTCATGTATGGATGTAAGAGTTGGACTGTGAAGAAAGCTGAGTGCCGAAGAATTGATGCTTTTGAACTGTGGTGTTGGAGAAGACTCTTGAGAGTCCTGCAAGGACTGCAAGGAGATCCAACCAGTCCATCCTAAAGGAAGTCAGTCCTGGGTGTTCATTGGAAGGACTGATGTTGAAGCTGAAACCCCAATATTTTGGCCACCTGATGTGAAGAACTGACTCATTTGAAAAGACCCTGATGCTGGGAAAGATAGAGGGCAGGAGGAGAAGGGACGACAGAGGATGAGATGGTTGGTGGCATCACTAACTCAATGGACATGGGTTTGGGTAGACTCAGGGAGTTGGTGATGGACAGGGAGGCCTGACAGGGTTGCAAAGAGTCGGACACCGGAGAAGGCGATGGCACCCCACTCCAGTACTCTTGCCTGGAAAATCCCATGGATGGAGGAGCCTGATGGGCTGCAGTCCATGGGGTCGCTAAGAGTCGGACACGACTGAGTGACTTCACTTTCACTTTCACTTTTCACTTTCATGCACTGGAGAAGGAAATCGCAACCCACTCCGTTGTTCTTGCCTGGAGAATCCCAGGGACGGGGGAGCCTGGTGGGCTGCCGTCTATGGGGTCGCACAGAGTCAGACATGACTGAAGTGACTTAGCAGCAGCAAAGAGTCGGACACGACTGAGCGACTGAACTGAAGTAGGAAGGATGTCCAGTTTATAATTATTTTTCACTCTGTACATACATATTTTCTCCCCTCTGGATATGTGATACATTTCACAATTTTTAGGAAAAGCAATGGACAATAATGAAAACTGAAGATGCACAGCTCTTGTCATTGCCAATATGTTCAGCACACATCTTGTTTTTACTTTCATTTACAGGGGTCCAGGGGGTATGCTTTAGCAATGTACATGAGTAGTTAACAACCCAACTCTCACTATGTTAATGGAAACACTGCAGCTAAACCACTAAACTAAAACTTCACTCCATGGAATTATTGGCACTAAAATGGAATGTTTATTCAGAGAACTATACACCTCAATTTGTTCACTTTTCTTGTTCTTTTAGTGTGCTGACATTACCATATGTTACAGATAACCTATTAAACTGTTCATGTGGTTCTCAAGGCAAGAATACTGAAGTGGTTTGCCATTCCCTTCTCCAGTGGACCACATTTTGAATATTCATTGGAAGGACTGATGTGCAAGCTGAAAATCCAATACTTTGGCCACCTGATGTGAAGAGCTGACTCAGTGGAAAACACCCCGATACTGGGAAGGATTGAAGGCAGGAGGAGAAGGGGATGACAGAGGATAGATGGTTGGATGGCATCACCGACTCAATGGACATGAGCTTGAGTAAACTCCGGGAGTTGGTGATGGACGGGGAAGCCTGGCGTGCTGCAGTCCACAGGGTCGCAAAGAGTCAGACATGACTGAGAAACTGAACTGAATCTATTAAACAGAACTGCCTTCCTTCTCCATAGCTCTCTCCACATTGCTCTGTCCTGATAACTTTTATGACTTTAATACTACTGATATGTAATTTTAAGTTAATAATCTAATCAAAAATATAGATTGATAACAATGAGCAATCTTTTTTTTAACTATGTTATTTCTCCAACCTCTGATTGGATAAAACCAACAATTAACTATTTTCACACACAAAGCAACCTTTTCTCAAAAGTGGCAGAACCCAATATTTGAGTCCACATGGCAATAGCTCTCCAGTTTCTCCATAATACTTTGTATGACAGATCTCACCGTCAAAGTACCGAAGTAGATCTACCAAGTAGATCTAATTCCCCTTTTAGATCTACTAACTGTCCAATTTCACATCTGCCCTATATCCTCTTCTCTAAGAAAAGACAGTGTTTCAAGCACTCCTCCCCTAGATCTTACAACAGAATTAGCTGAGCCAGCTTGAGAATTCAAAGACTCCCTTGAACATAAGTTTCTTATAAGACACATATTTATCACCTGACAAAAACTTCAAATGAACACACAAAAATAATTTTCCCACATAAGAAGTTTTTGCTTTTATTCAAAAAATTTTAAATAAATGGTATCAATATTGCTATCCTCTTCTGTTTCTATAGGGATCCAAATGATGAGAATGCTTTCTTGTGTGAGCAAAGGGGACAATTGGCAGAGGTGGTAGTTTTCTCACAGAGGCTCAGCTGGCTTCACATATAACGTAAATATGCAATAATTCTAAAGATACATGTAATTAAAATCCATATTACTAATATATTCTATTTTATGTTATAAAAGGTCTAACAGAAATTTCTAAAAATACAATTTTGAAGGGTAGATGGCTAATCAAAATAGACAAACTGTATGTGTATAGGAAGACACTGAAGTATCAATTCAGTTCAGTTCAGTTCAGTTCAGTCGCTCAGTCGTGTCCGACTCTTTGCGAACCCATGAATCACAGCACACCAGGCCTCCCTGTCCATCACCAACTCCCGGAGTTCACTCAGACTAATGCCCATCGAGTCAATGATGCCATCCAGCCATCTCATCCTCTGTTGTCCCCTTCTCCTCCTGCCCCTAATCCCTCCCAACATCAGAGTCTTTTCCAATGAGTCAACTCTTCACATGAGGTGGCCAAAGTACTGGAGCTTCAACTTTAGCATCATTCCTTCCAAAGAAATCCCAGGGCTGATCTCCTTCAGAATGGCCTGGTTGGATCTCCTTGCAGTCCAAGGGACTCTCAAGAGTCTTCTCCAACACCACAGTTCAAAAGCATCAATTCTTCAGCGCTCAGCCTTCTTCACAGTCCAACTTTCACATCCATAAAACCATAGCCTTGACTAGACAGACCTTAGTCGGCAAAGTAATGTCTCTGCTTTTGAATATGCTATCTAGGTTGGTCATAACTTTTCTTTCAAGAAGTAAGTGTCTTTTAATTTCATGGCTGCAGTCACCATCTGCAGTGATTTTGGAGCCCCCCAAAAATAAAGTCTGACAATGTTTCCACTGTTTCCCAGTCTATTTCCCATGAAGTGATGGGACCAGATGCATAGGTAATCCATTTTAGATGATGTATCTTTCACTCTCCATAATAGAGCTCGGTATATGATTCTGCTAAGTAATATTCAGAATAGTAAAAATGATTTTAAAATCCCAAAATGATATAAGATATTCTGCTATGCAGTCTCTAAAATTATTATCATATCACATGAATTTTTTTTTAAAAACAACAGAGCAAGAAAACTGTAACCAAGCCAGACACAGCTTTTTCCTGAAAAACTGCTCTGTATCAACCTCGTACTAAATCACCAAAGCAGGCAACGAGGGATAAAAATATCCAAACAATTCACCAACATTGGACTGCAGAGTTTCCAAGCAGTCCTACACCCATCTCCATTTTGATGTTCAGAATACAAAAAGAAAATACACCCAAAATACCAATGACAGAAGACCCTGATGCCTTTAATGACTTCGCTCTTGTCAGCTGGGAAGAATACCATCGGTGCCGTGTGGCAGTGATTTTACATATACAGAAACTGAAGCAATAAGCAGTTAAGCAATGCAGCCAATGCACTGAGCCTGGATATTAATAGAGGACTGCATGATTTTCAAAATCCACTCTGTGTACTCAGATTTTATATGGCATGTGGTCTGAAGAGAAACTTGAACCAACATTGGTACAGATCCTCAGCAGCTAACAAAGACTTACAGTTGGAATAAAATTTTTCTGTTGTTTTTCTGTCTTATTATCCTAAATTTAGTCTTGATGGAAGTCTTCGTCCTGATTAATTCCAGTCATAGGGCATAGAGTGACATATGAGGGACAGAAACCTGCCTAATCTCCTTGACCTGTCATCTCTAACCTCCACCCAAGGGCATCCCTAATATTTGACACCATCTTTTCAGACTGGCCTCATACATGAAATAGGATCAGGACAGCTTATAAATTTCCTAGCCACAAATTCCTTAAATTCAACTGAGATAAAAGCAGATGAGAAATAATTCTTACAGATCATATTCCTGCAAACAACTACTTTAAAGCTGTACTTCCTGCAATAATAATCAGAGATAATTCAATCTCCTTAAAGCCATCATCACATAGAATAATCACTATTAAAATAATTTTCCATGGGTTAATCATGCAAAAATCAATGCCTCTTGGCCAAGGTTCCTTCATAAATTCCCAGGGAAAGGTAAGTGCTTTTGATGGTTCATGACAGGAAGTCTAAACTCTATCCCTACCTCCTCCAACAGTCCATTGAGGGCTCAGGACACTGGATCTGGACCTGTGTGGCACACAGAAGTTTTAGTTCTGGGTGTTCATTGGAGGGACTGATGCTGAAGCTGAAACTCCAATACTTTGGCCACCTCATGCGAAGAGTTGACTCATTGCAAAAGACCCTGATCTGGGAGGGATTGGGGGCACGAGGAGAAGGGACAACAGAGGATGAGATGGCTGGATGGACATGGGTTTGGGTGAACTCTGGGAGTTGGTGATGGACAGGGAGGCCTGGCGTGCTGCAATTCATGGGGTCACAAAGAGTCGGACACGACTGAGTAACTGAACTGAACTGAACTGAGTGATGGGTATCATGTGCTTTCTTGAGATCAAAAGGTAGAAGAGGGTTGTGAACAAGTATAGCAGTGGGGAAAAAAAAGGCCAAATAAGAAACCTGAGAGGAGCATTAAAAGGCAGTCAACCAGACAGTCAGAGGGACAAGGGAAAGAGGAACAGTCCAGATACACTCGCAAAGAAGACTGGACTGACATTCATATTCACACATTCCCAAAATATGGTGGGAGGCACGGAATAGTGGAAAGCAACTCCTGAAACAGTTCCCTGTGGTGAGAAATTGAGACACTGGCCCCTTGGTGTGGGTGGTGAGGAACCCATTCATGATGCTGGAGAGAAAGATTTTATAGTTTTTTTTTTTCCTTTTACAGTATAAGTATGAATTATAAACTTTAGACAGATTCTAACTAATATTGTCACACAGACAATTTCTGGTTGTGGTTTGTGCAATGTGACCTTATACTATTATAATCATACCTGGTGGACATCAGATATTCAAGTGCGCATTTGTGAAGTGAGATTTAAGGAATGGCATGCCTTTGAGAGGAACTAATGCTATTTTCCTCAGAAATAGTATCTTCGTGGGCAGATGATTCACATTGATGCCTTATCAATAGCATGAATTCCTTAGGAAATTTCTCCACTGGTCCCTCTCTTCACACCAAGTTCAAGATTTAGCCAAATCCAGTATATAAACATGCACACACATACATATACATTACATATCTATCCACGTGTATATATATACTTATCCATCCAGAAAAGACAAGTCAGGATTCTATTGACACTAAACTTGACTCAAGAGACAGCAGCTCTGCAAAGCAATCTTGTTTCGCAGCAGCAGGCAGTTCGTTATCTGACTTTCAACGTTGGTCTTCTAAGCCATCAGACAAGCACACAGTAGACAGCGTCACACCAACTATTCCAGCGTTGCATGTGCTAGGTTACCCTTTAACAGAACTACTAAACAAGACTTGTGATCTATTTAAACTGTAAAGAAATTGAGGTAATTATGGAGTTAACTGATTCTTCAGATAATAAAAATGATGAGCTTCTCATGGACCCACTACCTGGCCCAGGTGTTTTACATTCCAAGTGAGTATGATCAGTCCCATTATACATTCAAGGAACCTGAGGTGAAAACACAACTAACATAGGTCATTTAAGTAATTCACCAATAACTGAGCTAGAGTGCTAATAACTCAAGGATGCTTGAGTCGAAAGCTTGGACTCTTTTTACCATACTATGTTACCTTGAAGAGTTAGCCATCGGTGTTTGGGGCCACTGCCCATGGTGTTAAATGCGGCTCCAAAACCATAAACAGATCTGTCAGTGGCAATAAACAACAGTTTATGTTCAACTTAATGTACTAGAACAGAGTCAGAATACTGTTTGTCTTTTTTCTTGTTGGCCAGCTCAATGCCACGGCCACATGTTTTCTAGTCTATAATTAAATATATTAGCAAAGTTTGACTTCTGCAGAAGGAAAACACAGAATAAATTAAGTGTTCCTCCGTAAAGTTTGAAGTTCTTGCTTCACGATAAGAAGGCACATCATAGCTGCAAATATCTTTCCCCAGGTACAGCCCGTTTCATAGATATGATGAAATAACCAAAGAAAGTGGAATTAGAATCCTTATTTTAATTTTCCAAAAGCAGAAGATTGATATGTAAGCACAATTGCCTGATATATCCCCTGAGTTAAACCTCTGTCCATGCGATTTCCCAGGCAAGAATATTGGAGTGGGTTGCCATTCCCTTCTCCAGGGGATCTTCCCTATCCAGGGATTGAACTCTGGTTTCCTGCATTGCAGGCAGATTCTTCACCATCTGAGCCACCAGAGAAGCTCTTGAAACCTCTCCTGACCACGGTCATTAGGAAGTTCTCAGGAAGTGTGAAAAACGTTGGTGTGACGCCAGAAGTCCTGAATTCCCTAGCCGAGCTTTGGCTACTGTTTAGATCCAAAGCTCTGGGCCATTTAATTTTCCTAAGCCTCCATTTCTTCACTTTTTAAATGGGGAAAATGACTCCTACCTTCCACAGCAGTAAGGATAAACTGATAGAGCATAGATTGAAGCATTTTATAAATCATAAATTCCACACAAATATACCCCCACATTCAGAATACAGAACAGGAATCCAAGTAGAAGCATTAGGAACTCTCCAATTCACAAATTCTCTCCCCATAAGGCTTGACTTACTTTCTGTCTCGAGTTCTGTGCGATTTCCCTAGATGTTATTTCTGGGATGTTATCCCTCACCTGACTTATTATTTCTGATTGCTTCAGTGGGTGTCTCTCTCCAGCAATCAAACAAACCCATGACTAAAGCAACAAATGCCGCAAAAGGATTTCCATTCTAGTCAAACAGGAAAGAGCAGTTAGATCAATAAATCACTGTTATGGTTATAACACCAATGCCCTACTTACAGTTCACCTATAGTTTCCAAAAAGTTTCACAGCAATTTATTCTAGGATAATTTCTTTGCTTATATACTCCAAAGTTCCAGCTCTTTTCTCAGAAACAAGTGTACATGTCTTACTCTACAATGAATATATGCAGTTTAAGATCTTCAGAGAATAATTATATCTCTGCTTTAAAATTATCAATATCGCTCAAATATCATGGGAGATCTGTTAACAATTTCCTCCAGTTAAATCTTAATGATGTAAACAAATTTTCTCAGTAGGTTTTGGTACTGAGCAGTTGTGATGTTTTTTAAACCTTTCATCCTAAAGGAACTAATTCATCTTGTACACTCACTACCCACCTTCCAGAAATATCAACTGTGTGGTCCATGTCAAAGTTGTCACAATTGGTAAAGAATCCCCCGGCCAATGCAGGAGACGTGAGTTTCATCCCTTGGTTGACAAGATCCCCTGGAGAAGGAAATGACACCCATTCCAGTATTCTTACCTGGGAAATTCCATGGACAAAGAAGCCTGGTGGGCTACAGTCCATGGGGTCCCAAAAGAGTCAGACACAACTTAGTGACTAAACAACAATTGTGAAAAGATGTTGAAGAGCTCATTACTTGTTGTTTACACCACAACAGGCTACAGATCGTGGGTCTTAAGAATACAGATTGTGGCCCCAAGAAAATTGGGTTCAGATCTTGCCTCTCCAACTTACTAGCAGTGTGGTCTTGGATGGTAACTTCTCTGTACCTCAATTACTTCCATGTGCAATGGACTGATAATAGACTGTCCTACAAAATTGTTGTGTTGGAGATAATGCCTGGCACACAATAGGTATCATATAAATGTTACCTCTTACTACTATTACTACTTTGCCTTCACAGGCATTAATGGGTTCTATTGCAAACAGTGAAATTTCCTGAGGCATCTTGTCACAAACTCTCCAAACATGATACAGTTTACAGGGATCTTTGCCTGTAAATAATCAACACCTCATGTCAATGAATGTGAACATCTGGAAGGCATTCTAACACATTTTTGAACTTCTTATTCTATCAAAGAGCCTTCTTTCATGTACAGGACTATTACAACCTTGAATATGTGAGCAAAGCATGAGTATAATCCTTAATATCTCCCATAGTAGTACAAATATAGAGTCCTGACAAAATTGGATAACCTGGGTTTGCATCCTGGTTCTCCCATTTACTAGCTGTGAAAACCTTGGTAACTTACTAAACCTCCCAAAGTCCAGTTTCTTCAGACATAAAATGTGGGAAGTAGTGGTATTTTTACCATAGAGTAAGGTCCATAGAGTCAAAGCTATGGTTTTTTTAGTAGGCATGTACAGACGTGAAAGTTGGACCATATAGAAGGCTGAGCACCAAAAAACGGATGCTTCAAATTGTGGTGGAGAAAACTCTTGAGAGTTTGGTCTCCTTGGACAGCAAGGAGACCAAATCAGTCAATCCTAAAGGAAATCAATTCTGAATATTCATTGGAAGACTGAGGCTTAAGCTGAAGCCACCTGATGTGAAGAGCCAACACATTGGAAAAGACCCTGATGCTGGGAAAGATTGGGGGCAGGAGGAGAAGGGGGCAGCCAAGGAAAAGATGGTTAGATAGCATCACTGACTCAATGGATGTGAATTTGAGGAAACTCTGGGAGATAGTGGAGGACAAAAGAGCCTGGTGTGCTGCAGTCCATGGGGTCACAAAGAGTCAGGCACAACTAAACGACTGAGGAATAACAAAACAATATCTGTCTCACAGAGCTCTTGAGGAATAAATGAGAAAACGAAATCTTAGCACAGTGCCTAGCATATATTATATGCTATTGCTATTCCTTTTTTTGGGGGGGGGGGTCTGGCTAGTTCAGTTGAAAATTAGTTATTTGCCTGTGTACTAATCAAAAAATTCTATTAGCACCTGATACTATAAGGATAAAATGCAAAGATGAAGTTTTACCAGCAGCAGTAACAGAAGTCTTTTCTTGTGCTGTTATAATGTCGATTTAGTTCACATGAAGAGGCATCTTGGGAAACTTTTATTATCAACTTTATAATATAGAACAATCCTGGAGAATTCATCTAAGAAATATGTGGAAATATGTTGAGAAGGTGGTTAATAGAATAGAATCATCCATGCTTCCTTTCTACCAGTGCTTCTTGTTTGTCGTCATGACGTAAGAACTGGCTCAGAACTTCAGAATGATAGAGTCCGAGAGGGAGAAGCACAGACGATATCTAGTCAGGGAAGGCTGGTAACCGCCTCACTCAACTCAGGCAGACATGACTTAAACACAGTTTGTCTTCAGCAAAGCTGAGCTAGTCTGTCCAGTGTTGGTCCCTCAGTGACTTTCCTTGACTCTTCTCAGTCTTCAAACCTATCCTGGTCTCATTATTCTTATCAAGTGGTCGAGTTATTTTTGTTTGTGTTAATTATTAATTAACTTGTTCACAGCTGATTGGCTCCCAGATGTTTGGTGACTCTTACAGTTGGAAAAACCAGAAATCCTGAGGGAAATAAGCAATAGTAGAAGGAACTGGCAGCCCACTGCGGTGTTCTTGCCTGGAGAGTCCCAGGGACGGGAGCCTGGTGGGCTGCCGTCCATGGGGTCGCACAGAGTCGGACACGACTGAAGCGACTTAGCAGCAGCAGCAGTAGAATTGTAGGCTGTGAAGTTGTCAGTTTGGAGGAAGGATCACTGCCTGATATTTTTTTGCCTACTGTTCCTTTGTCTAGGCCCATCTTGTTCATATGGACTCACTAGTGTTCTTCAGTTCAGTCACTCAGTCGTGTCCAACTCTTTGCAACCCCATAAACTGCAGCACGCCAGGCCTCCCTGTCCATCACCAGCTCCCAGAGTCCACCCAAACCCATGTCCATTGAGTCGATGATGCCATCCAACCATCTCATCCCCTGTCGTCCCCTTCTCCTCCTGCCCCCAATCCCTCCCAGCATCAGGTCTTTTCCAATGAGTCAGCTCTTCGCATGAGGTGGCCAAAGTATTGGAGTTTCAGCTTCAACATCAGTCCTTCCAATGAACACCCAGGACTGATCTCCCTTAGGATGGACTGGTTGCATCTCCTTGCAGTCCAAGGAACTTGCAAGAGTCTTCTCCAACACCACAGTTCAAAAGCATCAATTCTTTGGCACTCAGCTTTCTTTATAGTCCAACTCTCACATCCATACACGACCACTGGAAAAACATAGCCTTGACTAGATGGACCTTAGTCGGCAAAGTAATCTCTGCTTTTGAATATGCTGTCTAGGTTGGTCCTAACTTTCCTTCCAAGGAGTAAGCGTCTTTCACTAGTGTTCTTAGAATGGAATAATTATACAGAAAAACTTTCTTTGATTTTGGACTTGGAGACAAAGAGATTCATTTCCTATTACATAATAGTTGGCTACATCCTCTATTGCAATTAATTGGAAGACCCAGAAAGCAACCCTGGAACCAAATCATTTCTTTCCTAAAGATATCAACCAGTGACAATACCAAGGAATGGATTATCTCCAGCCTTACCAAAGATACATAAAGACAATGGTAGCTGTGCAAATAGAACTTTATTACAGGCCCCCTTGACTATACTGCCAGCCAGATGGCAGCCCTGAGCCCCTCTCCTGTAACATTCTGGAGCAGCCAACTGGTAACAGGATGAGTGGCTCAGACACAAGCATGCGTGCGTGCTCAGTCATGTCTGACTCTTTGTGACCCCATGAACTGTTGCCCATCAGTCTCTGTCCATGGGATTTCCCAGGCAAGAATGTTGGAGCATGTTGCCACTTCCTTCTCCAGGCTCAGACAGGAGGTCCATTCAAAACTAAGCACATCTTGTTACAAACTATTAATTTTACAACTCAGAAGAAGAACTGTTTTGTAAGGTTTCTGATCTTTGATCCATAATTAAGATGAAATGTTAGAGCTGGAAGAGTCTTGGAAATCATTTTCCTAGCTCCTCATCCCTCATGTTACATACGAAGGTTCTGAGGCTGGTGTGAAGGGACGGCGCCCCTCACAGAGAACAGGGCAAAACTGGCTGCTTATTTCCTCTTTTGTCTTATTTCTCATCTCAGTCAGAAAGGGAGATGTTGTTTACTGGATCTTTTCAAAGCCAGGAGTAGAAGAAACAGTGATACAGGAATGGAGAATCCTAAATCTAACCCTTATGGCCCTGTGGCCTAAAGGCCTCAGTGCTTGCTTCCTAACCTATAAAAGGGAGAGCATAACAGCCAGTCTCCCTTTACCATCAGATTACTATGAAGATCATATGAGATAATTCTGTAAAAATGCCAGGCTCAATTTAATATTCAGATACAGGAAACATTACTTTTAGTTCCAAAGGCGTTGACTAAGAACCTTAAAAATGGGATTTCTGCAACACACAGAAATGGACAAATCAATATTTACACTGTAATAATAATTATATACATATTATTATATATGTCTCCTTAAGCAAATAGCAGTTTACCAAAAGTGAAGCCATGTAGTTAAAAAAAAAAGTAGTCTAATGCTTATTTATTCAAATTTCCTATTTCAAATATTGACAACCTGTCCTATTCTCTAGTTTGTACATTTATACAGCATTTAAGAATTAGAAACACATTCCTAATGAACGGATTCCTTTATCAAGGATGGGAAAAAATTCTTTCATAAAGCTAGAATGACAATTAAGAAAACACACACACACACACACACACACACACACACATACACCCACAAGCCAGACATTACATTCTGCTAGAAATAACGAAGCAAGATGCAGATGTTGAGATTCAGCGTGGTTTTCAGTCAAGAGAAAACATCAGCTCTAGGAAACAGAGGCACACAGCTCACAAAGTTTGGTGGACTTTGCCTTTGATGGATTGTCATAGAAGGGCAGAGGCAAGTGCTGTGGCTGAATTTTACAAATGACTAAGCAACTTCCAGAGCATTAATACACTGAGGGAGAAGCAATATACTAACAGAGGTGATTAAATCCCACATGCTTCCTGGTGGATTCAGGAAGATGGAAAATATTTCTTTTCAACTACAAAAGGGGGAGTGGGGAAATAGCCCTGCAGGGGACTTTTACCAGTAGGAATTTTAGGTTAACAGAGGCAAAACTGCAAAAAATCCGTCAGCCTGAGAACTGCTGGCATGGTAACTTCTATGTTGCTGTTGCTAAGAATTCCTGGTGGATACTAGGCTAAGAGATATGTCAAAAAGTAGTATTTATCATTGTTCTCACTTTAATAAAAGCCTAAATGTTATATACCAAGTATTTAAATGCCAATTTTCCCATCGCTTGTTCTACTTATAATTACTTCAGAGGCAAGGTCTTTTACATTGCAAGGCATTGATCTGCAGGAACTAAATTATAATCATGGGCCCACGGGGTAGCAGTTTGAAATGTAATTAAAATCTGTGTGTCTTAATAGAAAGCCCAATATTTCACGTATCTGACTTTAAAATTCAAAAGAAAGATACTAATCACAGGTCACATGGAAGTAAAAAACAAAACAGTTGTTTTCTGAGGGAGGTCTATGAGATTTTAAATTTTGATTTGGAAATGATAACAAAAAAGTATTTTCATGTTATATCTGTTTTTGTTAAAGTCAGTAATACTAGCAAGGACAAGAAGAAGACATGGAACAGGGAATAAAGAATAAGGAAAAAGAGACACAGGCAATATGAAGGATGGGGAGGGGAGGACAGGATAAGGAGGAGGAAAGTTGAGAGGGGAAAAAGGAAGCAATTACACACAAAAAAGACAGGTATGGGGTGTCAGAAAAGAGGCAATGGAGAACATAAGACAAGGAAATGAGAGAAGAAAGGAAACTGAGGAAAAGGAAAAAGGCTGAGGCAAGCCATTAGCTCAGAGGATTCTGAACTATGTTGTAAATACACTTGTTGACAATATTGTTTCATTGAACTTTGAAGCAGTAACAATTGTGACCCCTGTCTTTGTGAATGTCATGAAACTACTTACCACAACTGGTCACAGATGACTTTAGAAGAATTACATACTTCTCCAAGGACTGACTCTTTTCTAAGATAATGATAGATAATAATAAAAATCTAGAGTCCAGAATAGAAGCTGACAATCTTGGAGGAGGCTTCCTGGAAAGGAGTACAGGCTAAAGAAATAGAAATGTTTCTGGTTCTCAAGGGGAAGGTGCAAGCAAGGGTGGTGCCACATTGCTCACAGCCAGGGTGCTGGGCTCCCTATGCGCATGCATGTGGTTTAAATTATCACCCTGAGAGATCCCCGCCCCACCCCACTTTCCCTAGCAAATGATCTGCCTTGCCCAAAAGACATCACTACTGCCATTTTAAAAAATATTTACTATGTATTTATTTGACTCCACTGGGTCTTCATTACAGCATGTGGGATCTTTTTTCTTTTTAGCTGCACCACGTGGGATCTCAGTTACATGACCAGAGGTTGAACCTAGGCCCCCTGCTTTGGGAGCAGGGAGTCAGCCACTGGTCCACCAGGGAAGTCCACTACTGGCATTTAAATAAACATATGAAAAACAGACTATATCTCCTTTGCTTCAACACTGCCGTTATTAACAACATAATCACTCTTTTCTCAAAGCCCCTGGACAACTATATTAGTCACAGTTATTTTTTTTCTCTTGTATTTATCCTCTCAAATCCGCTATACCTTTTTTTCTTAACTGATACTAGATGGAGTTCTTGGTTCCCTGTGCCTTCATCTCTCTAATATTCATAGCCTGGACCACTAGAGTGTTGTACCTGACCACTTGACCTGGGGACCCTAATCCTTCCCTCTGCTAAGATATGATAGGCCCCTTGGCCTATACGTGGCCTACTTCAGTATTATTAGCTAAACTCCTGGTCATAATTGACCTTGTAACCTGGTACTAGTACAATACCTAGGCGACTTGCCCTTGTAAACCACATTCCCAATTATATTTCTTTTCTTCATTTATTTATAGAACAAGTATTTTGGGGTTATCTACTACCTGCTAGGCACTGTGCCACACACAGGGGCACTACAAAGCTGTGGAAGTCATAGCATCTGCCCCCAAGGCACTCATAGTTTAATGGAGAGAAAGACAGGATAGCCAAAATTGAAATGATCAAACATGGACTAAATAGCAAAAGTCATATGGGCAAAGCGCCATGGAAGTAGGTAGGAAAAAAAGCTCCCATGGGGAGTTTGCCATCCTCATTATTTATTCTTTTTTTATGCAATTTTATTTAATTGTTTTTGGCTGCCTGGGTCTTCATTGCTGTATAGGCTTTTGTTCTGGCTCCGGCAAGCAGGGGCAACTCTCCAGTTGGTGGTGCGCAGGCTTCTCATTGTCGTGGCTTCTGTCATCGCTTCTCTTGTTATGGAGCACACACGGGCTCTAGAGCGCACGGGCTTCAGCAGTTTCAGCTCCCGGGTTCTCAGGCAGTGTTAGTCATTCAGCCATGTCTGACTGTTTGCAGACCCATGGACTGTAGCCCACCAGGCTCCTCGGTCCACAGGATTCTCCAGGCAAGAATACTGGAGTGGGTTGCCATGCCCTTCTCCAGGGGATCTTCCCAACCCAGGGATCAAACCTGGGCTCTAATGCAGAGGCTCAATAGTTGTGATGCCCAGGCTTAGTTGCCACGCGTCATGTGAAATCTTCCCGATCAGGAATCAGACCCCTGTCTCCTGCATTGACAGGCAGATTCTTTACCACTGAGCCACCAAGGAAGCCCCTCATTATTTATTTTTAAAGTCAGATTATAGGTGCTGCTGCAAAATGGCTTTATGAGTATGATCCAATGTAGTCACAGGGCCCCATGTTGAGAACCCCCCCTTCCTGCCCCACCACTTGAAGCTGAAGCTGAATTTGTGTTTTGTAGGTGAAATCTGACGGAGCATGCCCCACGGGCTTACACTGTCTGGCTTACCGGTAGACTCACAGTCTCCCACTCTCCGCCCCACGTCCTCTACTCCCTTCTACCCAGGACCACATCAGGATCTGGTTGTCGGGGGATGTGTTGGGAGGGAAGGTGCCCACATTCTGGTGTTGCCCTCCATTCCCACTGAGGTCATGGGCATAGATACCAGGAGGGTCAAGGGCCCTGCAGTATCACGGGGTAGGGGCAAGGTGCTGGCTGTCCCCCTCTCAGGCTGATAGCATCATGGTGCATTCAGTAAGCCTCTGCAGTGATCTCTCACGCACCCATGACCCAGGTACAGAGCACATTCTAACAGAGATTGCAATCTGGTGGCTGGGCTGGGGAGACAGACTTCCCTGACTTCTGCCAAGACTCCCATTTTAAATTTTCTGTAGGTCCCAGAAATTATGTAGCCAGGTCTGGCCCTACTCCTTGACCTTTTAACCCCCAGATCTTTAAGTTTAGAGGCAACAATCTCTTTGGCAAACTTCCTGCCTGTAGAGTCCTATTCTCAAATCCATTCTCAACAACGTCAGATAAAACAGCAAAAATCTTCTCCCTCTCAACTCTCAAGTCCCTTTTCCAAAGCCCAACTCATTTTCCCTCTCAGATCCTGCTGTGGACAATTAAGCATGCACATGAGTCCCAGCCTGTGAAAAACAGGAGGATCTACTCGAGGAGATGGCTGCCCGCTTGAAGGCCCTGCACTTGGAGCTGCCTGCATGAGTTAGATGGGACCTGTGCCTGGGAACCACTTTGGGACAAGACATGCTATACTTGCTAGCCTTCCTGCAATTAGGTATGGCTACCTGCCTGAGTGCTAGAGCCTAGAAAATCAGTGAAACAGGAGCAGGAATGATGTAGGCCATTTCCAGACCTGACCCACCACCTCCTCCCACTTCATTTGTCCAGTTCTTTCTCCCCTCATCTGCCGTGTTGATGCTAAGGGCAACCTTGGAAGTCCCATGTCGAAGGTGTGAAGACCTAGGAAGGAGGGAATCCTTGGAGGAGAGCCACCTATCAATAAGGAGGAGAGCTCAGGAAGAGTGGGAAATAAGATTCTGTTGTGTTACCACACTGTGACACTGAGCTTCGGAGGTGTATCTATGACAGCTGTAACAGTTTCTCTATTAATTAATACATATGCAAAACTTTGGGGAAAATAAATTAAAAATACAAAAGAGAAGAGAAAAATAAGCCCACCACCCTGAGATCACTCTGTTCATATTTTGGCTTATTGTCTTCCAAATAACGTCTTCCTTTCTGTAGGCGCTATTCCAATTTCTTTTCACCGAGTCCTCAAAAGGTAACAAACAGAATTCTAAGCACTTCTCATATATAATTTCATTTAATTCTGACAACCTTTTAAGACAGGAATCAATATTCCCACGTTAGGACTGCAGAAACTACCAACCAGAGAGGTAAAATAGGATGCAACTCTTAGTGGTAGGGCGGAGAGTTGAATCCAGTCTGTCTGATTCCAAACTCAACCCCTTTTCTCAGGCTTTTGTGTTAAGATAAGTGGGATGCTCCTGTTCTCGAAATATGCTCTGTTCACTTAATAGTTTGTGAGCAATTTCTCTGATTAAATATTCCACTATATGATGTACCATAGTCTATTTATCCAACCCTCTAGTTGGATGTTTGAGTTGATATTTTTACACTATTATAAATAAGACTGCAGTGAGGACTCATATAAACAAATTTTTGCACGTATCCGTAAAAATTTCCTTAGGGCAATCTGGAATTGCTATATCAAAAGTTATAAATATTCCTAAGGAAGTACAGATTACTCCCAAATCATTCTACATCGGTGGTTTCTAAAAATGGGAGAAGCTGCCCCTAAGGGACATTTGCCAGTATCTAGAGACATTATTAATTGTCAAGACCAATGAAGCATCTAGCAGGTAGAGGCCAGAGTTAAACAGAGGATACTGTTAAACATCCTACTATACACAGGTGAGCCCCTCTCTCCCTAACAAAGAATTATCCAGCCTAAAATGTCAATAGTGCCACCCGAACTGACATAGTGGTCCCCTCAGTGCATGTCAACCTTAAGATTAAATAAAGGTTGTACTAACATCTCTTCTATTCATTCAAGTATGAGTTACAAAGAACCTACTATATTCCCTATGTAGGTGCTCAAGTAACATTGAGGAGGAAGGTCAGACAGACACCCAGGAGCACAGAGAAGTGGCTTGGAAGTCAACTTTGGCTTCACTTGCTACAGAGAAAGCACATCTATTTCATTTTATACTTTCATATTTTTTCATATCATTTTGCATTAAATTATGTCCATATAATCCTGCATTAAATTACACAAACAAGGTCGCTACAAGAAATGATTAATATTGTTATATTACTACATACATGAATGCTCAGTCGTAATTATTTTGAGGCAATCTCTAAAGAATAAAATTGGTTGTCTCTTTAACAGAAACCCAAGATCTTAAGTATAAAACATCCCTATGATGACAGTGGCTCTTCTTTGCTCAACTGATCTTTTCATTCTTTGATTTAACACAGTAGATCTCATTTTGATTAATTCAGAGGTGGAAAAATGTTTTCCTGCCCTTTCTATTTTAAATTAGTAGGTACTCCCTGAGTGCCGGTTCCTTTCTGGCTATTCCATGAGACTCACAGCAGGCACAGTAACAAGGAGGGACCAAATCAGCAGGAGCTGTTCCTCTCATTTGCTCATTTAAGATATGGATGACAAATGAGAGAAGGGAGAGATGCCTGGGCTCCCAGCTGCACCATCAGCCTCCTCTCCAGAGATTTTGCACTCCTCTGCCTGCCTGGTCAATGTTGGCACACTCCTTGCCCCTGGCTCCTCTTCTCCTGGCATTGCTACATGAGAGTCTCCAGGCTACAATAAAAGGTCTCCAGGCTGTGGCTGGCCTGGGCTTTCAAAGCCAGTGCTCCAAACAGAGGAAATAAGAGAAGAATCTGGCCCCAGACTCATACTTGAAGGTGGAAAAAAGAAGTCAGACTTGACCACGGCACAGAGGGCATACTCCATCACCGAGTGCTCCTCTGAAAGCAAAAGGAGGAGGAGGCTAAGGGGGAAAAGTGGCTACTCCATAAAGGTGGCCATTAGAGACAGGGTTACAGCTTCACTTTTCCAGAGGACTCTATGCAGAAAAGAATAGAAATCTAGATTGGTTTCCTTAGCAACCCTGGGATAATCTTTTCCACAGGGTCCCAAACCTACAGTTCTTAATTCCATCACAGCCGTTATTAAAACTTTAAATATGTAATCATGCACATTAAGTTGCCAAATGCCCATAAAAACTATTAGCTCATTAAACTATGTGTAGTCATTTAAATGAAAAATGAGTACTATGTAACTTTTTTGAATTGAAAAAAGGTTAAAACATTCTGATAATCTGACAAAGTAATATATGCAGCAAAAGTACAAAAAGGCTAATGCATAGCACTAAAATTAACACCCAGTCCTAACCAAGAAAACCACAAGATAAAGCCTATCTTTTATTTAGTGAATAGTTAACACATTTAAAATTATGTCATAGATTCTACCTAGCTTGATTACAAGAATTGAGATTTAATGTTCATCTACCCTTTAATGTCAGATGCCGGAGTTTATTTAGTTCACCAGTAGGAGCTTCCTAGGTGGCACTAAGAGATGCAGGTTTGACCCCTGGGTTGGGAAGATCCTCTGGAGGAGGGCATGGCAACCCAATCCAGTATTCTTGCCTGGAGAATCCCATGGACAGAGGAGCCTGGTGGGCTACAGTTCATGGGGTCACAAAGAGTCAGAGTAACATGCACATATGTACAGTGGATTCAAATATTGTCAAATCCCTAGGATTTGAGAATAAAGCTACAAATGATCAATCTGGAGATTTCACATGAGAATTTATTGCCTAGAAATCCAGTGGATAACTTTGGCATAGGCAAAAGTAGAAAAGTAAGCATACTGATCAATTGTGGAAAAAGATTTTACACAACTTTTTTATAGTTGTTAAATATAGAATATGTACTATGGTCAGTAAATCCTGACAGTCTAATATTCATTTAAAGCATTTGATTGCTTTATATTTTAAAGTAATCATTACTTGTATATAAGGCATCATGTATTATGTGTGTTAAAATGTGCCCAGGATTCATCTTAATCAGGTATGGTAAGACATGCAGATATAGAAATGACTGTCATGAATGAGGAGGGTTATACTCCCAGATCCCTAGAAATAGGAGACAGCAGGGCCACATGAGGATGGACTAGAGTCAGTCCGGGGCAGAAGGGGAGAGGGTAGGGCATGGTCCAGCATCTTTATTGATGTTCTCTCTGGAAGGAGTGGGCAAGGCAGGTTTAGGGGATGATTTGAGTAAGTCAACAGGCTCTGGACTATAGGAGTGGTCCCTAGGGTGGTTCCCAGTTGTCCAAGACCTGATCCTGCAGTGTCTTAGGGTGGGGGATTATTGGTTTAATAGATTATTGGTGAGAGTTTGTAAAAGAGATATCTGGGGAGGTGGGCTCTGGATTGGTTGCTTTGCATATCAAAGGTGCACTTAGAGGGAAGCCATTTGCTATGACCAGGTATTAGCTAACCCTCGGAGGGGCAGTCTCTCCAGGATTAATGTCCTAAATGCCAAGAATATCAATAATACAGAAAGAAAAAAAGCCTAAATATTCATCAACAGATGAATGGATAAAGAAGTTGTGGTACATATATACAATGGGGTATTATTTATCCATAAAAAAGAATGCATTTGGGTCAGTTCTAATGAGGTAGATGAAACTAGAGGCTGTTATACAGACTGAAGTAAGTCAGAAAGAGAAAAGAAAGATAGTATATTAACATATATATATATATATATATATATATATATTAGGGAGCCCAGCCCAGTAGTTGTGATGACTCAGAAATGTAGGATGAGGGAAGGGAGGGAGGGTCAATAAGGAGGTGATATATGTATAATTGTGGCTGATTTACATTGTTGCACAGCACAAATCCAAACAACACTGTCAAGCAATTTTCCTCCAATAAAAAAAGAAATTTTTAAAGGTTTTAAATTAAAAATAAGATGATGGGAACAAATTAGAAATGAAAAAAGAAAATATAGCAAATACAGGTACTACCATGTTTTAAGTCAAAATTCTTTTATGTGCAAGGTCCTTACCAGAGTGAGACCCTGTGAATAAATGTTGCTAGAATCTGCAGTTAAAAATATTAATAAGCCTTATATTTCTTACTTTATCCTTTTGAATATGCTTTCCAATTACTATCTCATTAGAATCAAATGATTATATTCTCACAAAATACCATATGGGGTAGACATGTCTGAACATTTTATCCTTATAAGTGAAAAAACTAAGGCAGAATTGAGAATAGAATCCCAGATTCCTGTTGCCAAGTCTAGAACATGTTCTCTTACACTCTGATGTGGCTTACAGTTTAACAAAGCGATTAGTGATCTAAGAATTCAATTCTCAAACAAATGGGATTAATCAGGCATTGCAGGGAAGAGGTTCCATAAACTAGACCAATGTCATCTCTTCCTTGAGAGTGTCTTTGGCCCAGGTTGCCTCCTGTAGGATTTCTTCTGGGACATAGGACATCAGGAGTAACCAGAACTGCTTGGAGAGAATAAGAGCGCCAAAGAGAGCATTTCTGAACTTGTTTTCAACAGATTTCGATCTCTGTACTCTAGACTCATGAAACTCAGTGTTCAGTGAAGGATACTCCTGACTTGGTCTCCCTACACATTTACATGCCTGGTGAATAAACTAATATCCCTGGTGACTCTGGATAGTCCCCATTTGGTTCTCCAGATGCACTTGCCACCTTTCACTGCCCTGTCCTGTGCCAGGAGGCTGACTCCTATTGCCCACTGTACCAGGGCTCCCTTTGCCTCCACCAAGCCTGGGCTCAACCAGTGAGTGGCACTGGCAGGCCATAGAGGGTGTGAGAAGGGTAACGTTCCCCTGGCCCCCCTGGCCTAGGTCATGGTTTGCCAGTGGCTGAGCTCCTCTCCCAGCCCTGTGGGAAAGCACAGACAGAGCTCTGTAACTCGCAGAACTCTGGTAGTTGCACCCTCCTCTTCAGATCTAGGAGTAGCAGTTCATTTCTACAAAGCAAGTGTAGCTGTACTGTTTACCTTTAAATACCAGGAGGGCTGAGGAGGAGGTGTAGCAAACAGCTAAATTTACTGGTGAGATAACTGGAAGGAACAGAAGGGAAAGAGATGGCTTCCACTTGACATGTCCAATGGACATCTAATAACTACATCTTGGGAAGAGTAGGATGTAAAATGCAATCATCTCAGAAGTTAAAATTTTTATGAGACCTTTTGAGTATATGAAACATAAGATATGCAACCAATAAACCTGAAATTTCAATGTTCCTGAAAGGTTGGTCAATATA
This sequence comes from Aepyceros melampus, assembly GCA_006408695.1. Classification (NCBI taxonomy): domain Eukaryota; kingdom Metazoa; phylum Chordata; class Mammalia; order Artiodactyla; family Bovidae; genus Aepyceros; species Aepyceros melampus. The sequence continues at coordinate 29,569 of SJXQ01002208.1, forward strand.
ATAAAGAGCTCCATAAGCACGTTATAAGTAAGTATAAGGTTGGTCAACATAATCCCCCATATCTGAAGATATTTTCAAAGAAAAAATCCTAATGTTTTCAAGACCTAATCCTGGAAGGGGTGTTTTATCTTCAATAAGTTATACTGTATGAGTGAAGTCAGTCAGTTCAGACCAGTCACTCAGTCATGTCCAACTCTGCAACCCCATAGACTGCAGCCCACCCAGCTCCCCCGTCCCTGGGATTCTCCAGGCAAGAACACTGGAGTGGGTTGCCATTTCCTTCTCCAATGCATGAAAGTGAAAGTGAAGTCACTCAGTCATGTCCAACTCTTAGCAACCCCATGGACTGCAGCCCACTAGGCTCCTCTGTCCATGGGATTTTCCAGGCAAGAGTACTGGAGTGGGGTGCCATTGCCTTCTCTGAATCATAGAAAACTAGAAAGTTCAATTAGCTGAAACAATCATGCCCTAATCTGGTTTTGCTTTGAAGAAGCTGGCAGTAGGCTGGTTGTTATCATTTGGTCAGTGGCAGTCCACTTTCTCTATAATATAGTCTCCACATGAAATGAAGTAAAAGGAAAACAAACAAACAATGGAGGAGATGAGAAGGTGAGGGGTGGTTCCAGCAATCAACGTAAAAATCAACTAATGCAGAAAAGCAGTTTGGATAACTCATCAGTTATCTAGGATTTATAAGCTCCTATTTTTTAATCTATAAAATAAGGTACAAATAATTAAAAGATGTGCCCAGGAAATGAATTTCCTGGTTTAACTGTCCACATTCGATGAATAATATTAGTTATATTGGCTGAATAGGCAAAAATTTCTGCTTACAGGTGGTTGAACTAACCATATAAGAGGTGTCAGTGATACTTACTTAACTGAATAGAAAACCCTGTGTTAAGCCCTACACTGCTGAAAAAAGTCATGATATTTAGTTCGCAGTCAAGTAGTCATTTACGTACCCAGAAAGCAGCATTTTTAAAGCATTCAGTTCAGTCCAGTCACTCAGTTGTGTCCTACTCTTTGTGACCCCATAAATCACAGCACACCAGGCCTCCCTGTCCATCACCAACTCCCAGAGTCCACCCAAACCCATGCCCATTGAGTTGGTGATGCCATCCAACCATCTCATCCTCTGTCATCCCCTTCTCCTCCTGCCCTCAATCTTTCCCAGCATCAGGGTCTTTTCCAATGAGTCAGCTCTTCACATCGGGTGGCCAAAGTATTGGAGTTTCAGCTTCAACATCAGTCCTTCCAATGAACACCCAGGACTGACCTCCTTTAGGATGGACTGGTTGCATCTCCTTGCAGTCCTTGCAGGACTCTCAAGAGTCTTCTCCAACACCACAGTTCAAAAGCATCAATTCTTCGGCACTCAGCTTTCTTTATAGTCCAACTCTCACATCCATACATGACTACTAGAAAAACCATAGCCTTGACTACACAGACCTCAGTCGGCAAAGTAATGTCTCTGCTTTTTAATATGCTGTCTAGGTTGGTCTTAACTTTCCTTCCAAGGAGTAAGTGTTTTTAATTTCATGGCTGCACTCACCATCTGTAGTGATTTTGGAGCCCCCCTAGAAAAGTCAGCCACTGTTTCCACTGTTTCCCCATCTATTTGCCATGAAGTGATGAGACCAAAGAATAGCAAGGAGAGATTTTTAAAAAAGCCTTCTTCAGTGATCAATGCAAAGAAATAGAGGAAAACAATAGAATGGGAAAGACTACAGATCTCTCCAAGAAAATTAGAGATACCAAGGGAACATTTCATGCAAAGATAGGCTCGATAAAGGACAGATGGTAGGGACCTAACAGAAGCAGAATATATTAAGAAGAGGCGGCAAGAATACACAGAAGAACTGTACAAAAAAGATCTCAAGACACAGATAATCACAATGGTGTGATCACTCACCTAGAGCCAACATTCTGGAATGTGAAGTCAAGTGGGCCTTAGGAAGCATCACTACAAACAAAGTTAGTGGAAGTGATGGAATTCCAGCTGAGCTATTTCAAATCCTGAAAGATGATGCTGTGAAAGTGCTACACGCAATTTGCCAGCAAATTTGGAAAACTTAGCAGTGGCCACAGGACTGGAAAAGGTCAGATTTTATTCCAATCCCAAAGAAAGGCAATGCCAAAGAATGCTCAAACTACCACACAATTGCACTCATCTCACATGCTAGTAAAGTGATGCTTAAAATTTGCCAAGCCAGTCTTCAGCAATATGTGAGCCGTGAACTTCCAGATGTTCAAGCTGGATTTAGAAAAGGCAGAGGAACCAGAGATCAAATTGCCAATATCCGCTGGATCATGGAAAAAGCAAGAGAGTTCCAGAAAAACATCTATTTATTAACTATGCCATAGCCTTTCACTGTGTAGATCACAATAAACCTTGGAAAATTCTGAAAGAGATGAGAATACCAGACTCTGACCTGCCTCTTGAGAAACCTGTATGAAGGTCAGGAAGCAACAGTTAGAACTGGACATGGAACAACAGACAGGTTCCAAATAAGAAAAGGAGTACGTCAAGGCTGTATATTGTCACCCTGCTTATTTAACTTATATGCAGAGTACATTACGGGAAACGCTGGGCTGGATGAAGTACAAGCTGGAATCAAGATTGCCGGGAGAAATATCAATAACCTCAGATATGCAGATGACACCACCCTTATATCAGAAAGTGAAGAAGAACTAAAGAGCCTCTTGATGAAGGTGAAAGAGGAGAGTGAAAAAGTTGGCTTAAAGCTCAACATTCAAAACACTAAGATCATGGCATCCGATCCCATCACTTCATGGCAAATAGATGGGGAAACAGTGGAAACAGTGGCTGACTTTTTTTGGGTGGGGCTCCAAAATCACTGCAGATGGTGAGTGCAGCCATGAAATTAAAAGACGCTACTCCTTGGAAGGAAAGTTAGAACCAACCTAGACAGAATATTAAAAAGCAGAGACATTACTTTGCCGACTAAGGTCCATCTAGTCAAGGCTATGGTTTTTCTAGTAGTCATGTATGGATGTGAGAGTTGGACTATAAAGAAAGCTGAGCGCCGAAGAATTGATGCTTTTGAACTGTGGTGTTGGAGAAGACTCTTGAGAGTCCTGCAAGGACTGCAAGGAGATGCAACCAGTCCATCCTAAAGGAGGTCAGTCCTGGGTGTTCATTGGAAGGACTGATGTTGAAGCTGAAACTCCAATACTTTGGCCACCTCATGCGAAGAGCTGACTCATTGGAAAAGACCCTGATGCTGGGAAAGATTGAGGGCAGGAGGAGAAGGGGACGACAGAGGATGAGATGGTTGGATGGCATCACTGACTCAATGGACATGGATTTGGGTGGACTCTGGGAGCTGGTGATGGACAGGGAGGCCTGGTGTGCTGTGGTTCATGGGGTTGCAAAGATTCAGACACGACTAAGTGACTGAACTGAACTGAACTGATGGGACCGGATGCCATGATCTTAGTTTTCTGAATATTCATCTTAAGCCAACTTTTTCACTCTCCTCTTTCACTTTCATCAAGAGGCTTTTTAGTTCCTCTTTACTGTCTGCCCTAAGGGTGGTTTCATCTGCATATCTGAAGTTATTGATATTTCTCCTGGCAATCTTGATTCCAGCTTGTGCTTCCTCCAGCCCAGTATGATTTAAAGCATTACAGAAGTTCAAAGGAGGAAGAGATTATACCCAGTAAAGGTGGAATGGCCAGGGTTCAGAAAGAGTTTCATGAAGATGGGCTTCCAAAGATAAAGAGAATTTAAATGGGTGGAGAAAAAGAAAAGGCAAAGGGACAGACCAGAATATACACACAGCAGTCAATGGTCAGTAGAGACGACACTAAGAGTGCCTGGCATGAAGGTTTTACAGTCCCAAGACCTCACCTTGAATCCCAGCTCCCTCTCTTAACAGCTGAGTGACTTTCGGCAATTTCTTAACCTCTCCAAGCTTTAGTTTCCTCTTCTATAAAATGGGAGTGGTAATAGCTGTCTCTGGGGATTGTTGAGAGGATTAAAAGAGGCAATGCCTGTTCAATAGCTAATGCCAGGATCTTAGTTAGTGCTCCATAAATAGATTTCTTCTTAATCAACAGCAGAACTTCCGTTTCCCTTCTATCATGTTTACGTTTTTTAAAAATTGATACCCTAAAAAGACATCTAAAAGGTTCCTCATTTTTTTTTCACTCAGGTGGGAAAGATCTCTTCAACTAAATTTGCAACAGCCTAACACTATATTTTAGGAAAGGAAACAGAATTTATCATTAATGTATGAAACACTGTTCAGTCATTGAAACAACCAATTAATAGGAAACTATTGGAGTTATAGAAAATAAACCCCTTTTTATGCCAGGAAAATTTCTTTACTATTTTAATCCTAAAAATAAATAAATAAACAAATAAATTTAGCCTGACTGCCTACGAATGACTGCCTATGAATGACTGGAAATCAACGTTTCTCCCAGAATATTAGAAATCCAACCCACTATTTATGAGTAAACTACTTCTTTTATGATTCAAATTCCTCTTTCCAAAAGAATGTGGTTAAATGCAAACCATCCTTAAAATAAGTGACTAAAGTAGCAAGTAATGGACTCAAATATCTTGTTGACTTTCCTATGAAACAACTCAAAGCTTTTTTCAGTGGAAAGCTTCATATGACTCCTCAACACTATATTAAACATGAAACACTGACTTCCAAATTAAGCCAGCTTGTAAACAAACAGGTGACCACAACCTTAGGAACCAAAATAAATTGGTCAGATTAGTAAACATTTAGCTTATGGGCTGGGAAAAAAAAAATTAAGTTAGCCTTAAATTACCTTTCCATGATTCTGTAGGAACTGTACCTTTCTGTGGTCTCTCCTCATGTTCAAAGCAGCAAATGCAATTTGTCACTGTGTTTATCATGATCGTGTGTCTGTCAGGAAGAGCAGCTGAAATAGCAAATGTTTCTGCTTCAAACACAAAATCAATTCTCGTTCTGGGCTAGTGAACATGGTTATCGGCTTGAGGGAATTTTTAAAACACCATGTAGAAAGCTGAAACAAGATTTCGTGAAACTCCTTTGTAATTCTAGTGTAGGGTGAGATGAACATCTGCCTTTTGAGCAAATCTCAGCAACTCAATCACAGGGCTGTAGACCCATGTTGGTCAGCATTGGCTTATCAGGAAATGAAGCATATTCACCACCGAATTTTCTACACACATGAAATTGATCCCTCCTGAAACCAAACACTTTTAAATGTATTTATTTCAATGAAAATTATTCTAAAATAAAGTGAACAATGAAATTCTGTGAAAAGGAGTTATTATATATCACTTTATTATTATTTTATATATGTTAATAATAGCAGTATAGTACAATGCATTCTTAAATATAACTTTCTGCATAATTTTTTGTTTGTTTTTTTGTCTCTTCAAGGAGAAGCAAGCAATCAGCTCCCCTTTCTTATATCATGAGAAGGCAAAGCAAGACCTGAATGAGCAAAGATAGGGAAAGAGGCATCCTGGCAGAAAGGATGAAAAACACAGAAATAGAAAAGCACTCTTCGGGCATTCAAAACAGCACAGAATTTAATTAGGATGGAGCTGAGGCCATACAAAAGCAGTAAACACTAGATTGGAATAAAATTGAACTCTTCCACCTAAGACTCAGTGCGACTCAGAATCAGGGCTGGCCTCATAAGCATGTAACCAGTGCAATTGCACGGGGGCTCCCTGCTTGAGGTCTAATGCTGTGGCTGTGTGAAATTCTCAATAATTTTATCTTTGAAGTCATGCTTTGTAAATGAAGTCCAACAGGACAATGGTGTATGAGTCCAGAGCTCACAGTCAGTCTCCCATCCCACTGCCTGCCTAGGTCTGGTTCTTGGCCACTGATTCTTACTGCCTGGTACCCCAAGCCCCATCCAGTATACCCCTAGTCAGCCCTGCCCTGAGACCAGAAGCCACAAGCAGTTGGAGGTGAGGCCCACTGATTGGCCATTGCCCTTTGCTTCTGGCTGGGGGTCTGGGTGGGATGAGGCAAGGGTCAGGTGCATGCCCCACTCCATCATGAAGAGGAACAAGGCGGTGGTCATCCCCACCCAGAGACGGCAGCTGTATGGCGCATTCAGCAGGCAACTCAAAAGGGCCTCTCGCTCACAGTCCAGGTACTGGGAATTTCTCAGCATGAAAGTTGAAACCACTTGAGGGTCACACATCTGCTGTGGGTTGGGGCAGCAGACCCTTGGGAAGGCAATGTTGCCTTCTCCACCCCCAGGCAGGCTCCTGCTTAATCATTTTGTACAGAGCTCCACAAATTATGTAGCTGGCTCCACTTAAAATCTCTCCTCATTCAAGCTCCTCTTTCTATTTTTAATGACAGCATTACCCTTCTCCATATTTCCCAGGTGTAGAATCTGAGTCATCACTGACTTCCCTCTCTCCTTGCCCAAATTCACACCTGCAGGACATCCCCACATAATTCTGCTGTCTATTCCTACTTTTCATGCTTTCGTGTAGTAGCTCATCTGGTTCCACCACGCCATCATAATAGATTCCAAATTATTTTCACAGTTTTGAGCCTCTCCTGGTTCAATCCATTCAGCCACTGCCACCAGGTTACCCAAAACACCATTCTGACCACGCTAAAAAGTTCTCAAATGTTTCCCGTGGCTTACTATTGTTGTCTTTGTTTAGTCACTAAGTCATGTCCAACTCTTTTGTGACCCCATGGCCTATAGCCCACCAGGCTCTTCCATCCATGGGACTTCCCAGACAAGACCACTGGAGTGGGTTGCCATTTTCTTCTCGGGTTGGGGGTTTGGCAGTGGAGGGGGAGGTCTTTCCTTCTCCAGTCTTCCAAGAATACTGGAGTGGGTTGCCATTTCCTTCTCTAGGGATCAAACCTATGTCTCCTGCTTAACAGGGGGATTCATTACCACAATGGCACCCCACTCCACTACTCTTGTCTGGAAAACCCCATGGATGGAGGAGCCTATTGGGCTGCAGTCTTGGGGTCGCTAAGAGTCAGACATGACTGAGCGACTTCACTTTCACTTTTCACTTTCACGCATTGGAGAAGGAAATGGCAACCCACTCCAGTGTTCTTGCCTGGAGAATCCCAGTGATGGGGGAGCCTGGTGGGCTGCCGTTTATGGGGTCACACAGAGGTGGACACGACTGAAGCAACTCAGCAGCAGCAGCAGGCATTACCACTGAGCCATCTGGGAAGCCCCATGGCTTATTGTTAGGGAAGCCCAAATTCTTTAGTCAGGTACTCAAGAGTCTTTCTTTTGCCATCACCCTACTTTTGCATACTCATCCTATAGCATATGCAATACTTTGGCCAAATTAAACCACACGCTCTCCTCTATATACATTTTGGGTTGCCCGTTATTGTGTTTCAGCTGAGCTCATTTTGCTATACCTGGATGCCTTTCCCTACTCCACAACTATCTCCAGCAGTGAAATCTAACCCTTGTCCCAGTTTGAATGACACCTCCTCCATGAAGTCTTCTATAATGAGCCAAGTCACAGTATGACTCCATTTTCCTCTGTGACTAATGCCATTCGGTGTGTGTCATTTATTTAGTACCGCTTGGCATTACTTGTTCATGAATAGTTCACAACCTTGTACTTGGAAGAACCTGGAAAGCAAGAAGCAAGTCCTCTTACTTCTGTACACCCATAGGCCCCTTAGCTGGGGCTTAGGTATAATAGGCACTCAGTGTATGTTTGTTGGAACTGATGAATAAATGAATCTGTTGTGTAAACAGATCAGGTTTTCTAAAAGCCTGGCACACCTGTAACTCTTCTGCGTCATCCTCTTTACTCCTCTCAGCTCACCTAACAAAACATCCTGACTGTTTTTCAAACCCAAAGCCTATCAAACACCTGTAGCATCACTACCAACACTAACTAAAATATCATCTCACACTTTTTATTAATGTTTAAAGTGCTATACTCTGAATGCGTAGAATAACTTCAAAGAGAACACCTGTTATTTGAGTGCTCTTATTTTCAAACTCTTGAGGCAATTTTTTCATTACTATATTAAAGTGGGTTGTTTAATAAACTTATAGCTGACAGGGGAAAAGGTAGCTTGCAGTCACTGTGAGCTACACTGAATATGTAAAAGGAATTTTTTTTTCATCTGCAATTCTTTGTCTCCTAATTTCAAGGTGAAATTAGGACTAATTGAGGAAAGTAATGAAAAATAATGAAATAAACTAAGGAGTACTTTTGCTTTCAAAACTTTTATTCAACTTTAGTACCTCATTAGTCTACTCTTGACTTCAGGATGCCGTGCTTATTATCATAATGTCATAAGCATTTTCAGTGCCTTTCTCTCACCCACATTCTGAACCTCTAAGGGGATCATCACTTTTATTAAATAATTAAATTTTCAAATTCCATGTGATAAGTTCATCTCCTGATGAAAAAAAAAGCACACTAGTTGAACCTAAGCAAGAAATACCTTTAAAATATAGTTAATAAAAAATCAGAGAGGATAATTATATTTCCACATAGGAACTTCAAGATGTTTACATATATGATCAGAATTATAACTATTTTGATAAGAGAACATGCATTTGGAAGGTTGTCAGTTTTCATTAAGAGAAATCTATAATAGCAGGAAATGAAAAGGATAAGGGAAAATACTATAACATGGGAAGGATGCAATATTAATACAACACTATAAAAAGTTTCAAATTGCATGAGCTCTAAAAGGAACAAAATGTAGAACTTTTGATAGGATACGATATGGTCAAGAATTTTTAATCACATTTAGAGTAATCTTAAGCAGAGTGAAAGACTAGACACTTCCATATTCCTTGAATGAAAAGTTAGTTCTAAAATATTTAATTTAAGGGTGGAGTATGACTTAGGGAAAGATAAGGCTGGTCAATATGTGCTGAGTTCATATCTCGGCCCCAGATAAGAAGAAAAACAATTAAAAATGAGAGAAAGAGGAAAAAGAAGAACACTAATAAACCAGATATCATTGTTGTCATCATAAACTGTTACCATTTCCTGAATAACTGAAATGTGCCAGTACTGTTGGGGGGGCTTTAATGCAGCATCTCACTTTATTTTCAAAACAATTATCTTTACTGCTACTACCGCTAAGTCACTTCAGTCGTGTCCAACTCTGTGTGACCCCAGAGACGGCAGCCCACCAGGCTCCCCCATCCCTGCGATTCTCCAGGCAAGAACACTGGAGTGGGTTGCCATTTCCTTCTCCAATGCATGAAAGTGAAAAGTGAAAGTGAAGTCGCTCAGTCATGTCTGACTCTTAGCGACCCCATGGACTGCAGCCCACCAGGCTCCTCCGTCCATGGGATTTTCCAGACAAGAGTACTGGAGGGGGGTGCCACTGCCGTCTCTGGATTTTTACTACAGAGGTGTTATTATTCCCATTTTACATATGAGTACATTGAGACTCAGAAATCAAGAAATTCTCCCAGAGTCACACTAATGGTGACTAGTATACCATAATAAAGAAAAATAAGTAATTTTATCAAAGAAAAGTAGTGAAATAAAAATGAAAAACACACCAGGTCAAAAATATATATTTTGAAAGAAACCAATGGAGAAAGATAAATTTCCTAAGCAGATCAAAATGAAGACAAGGAGTGGATCAAGATCTCAAACTCTATAAGTCTATAACTTTTTCCCTTCCTGTCTTTGGCCAGTTCTCCCACCAACCCAGTCTTTACAGCCATCATTACTACCTGGGGAAGGCAAAATGAACTCTTCATTCTCAATGTCAGTTTCCAATATTAAAAGGCAACTCTGCTTTACCCTCTGTCTTCAGAATAAGAGTAGGGCACAGAAGAAACGTCAGCTTCTGAAAGCCTGATTTTCTATGCCTGTGATAACACCTCTAGCAAAATACTAGGCAGCAGGAAGACAAGTTAACTGCTGAGGAAGCTGAGAATTATGCTATTGAAGAGAAGACAGTATATATGAACAGTATTAAATAAAAGTTAGGAGCTAGCGGAAGTGAGTAAAAAATAAAAGCTTCAGAAATGGGAGAAAATCAATTGGGGAAGAATAAGGAAAGTAAAAGCAATAAGAAAAAAGACTGCAATTCCAGACTATAACAAGCATCATCCTACCAGGAAGGGATTTTGTTTTTTTCACCCAAGCACACAATAAGGATGTGGAAATAACGAGAAAGAAAAGTTTGTGATTGTTCAACTTTTTACAGAATCTTCAACATTTCAATTATTAAATGTTTTTATTTCTTCCCATGGTTTTCTAGGGTTATAGAGAAATAGACACCTAATAAAGATCACCCTTTTAAAGATCACCTATTAAAGATTGCTTGTCTGTCCTAAACTGATCAAGGTCTTTAAGAAGGATATAATGAATAATGAATCTAATCAGTAAATAAACTAACAAAAATGGTATTGTGATCGGCACTCCTTACCATTAAAACATGATATTGATAGACATCTCACAAAAACAAGAAACTTGATTTCAAGACAAGCTCCTCAGTTTTCTATGTAATATTACCAACTTTCAAATGAAACAAAAAATTTTACTTTTAGGGTCCTTCCCACCACTTTTGGTATTCTGAGCAATAGCATCAAACTCAAGAGAAACCTGCAGCTTTATTAGACAACTAGAAGTGCTCATCAAATGACAACAAAACTTTCATGACCAAGGAATAGAACTGTCCACTATTATGAACCCCAAAGAAGTCTCCTAGAAAGTGGCATCCGGTTTCATCATGTTCAGGGAAGTGATACTGAAGAAATTAGAATGGACTGACTTTCAGAACCATGATCTAATGGCAAGTTCAAATCACTGTGAAAATGAAAGGCTTAGAAACACCAGACAACAGCATGATGGGCTTCCTTCTCTACCTGAATCCAGCACATTCACCATGCTCATTGCCTTTAGAATTGCTAGAAAATTATCCATTTTTCATTTGCTTCACAAACTAAAAACCTACTTGCTTGGTCAAGAGCCCACTGCAGATAATGCTGGATTCAAACCTAAATAACACTTCAATTTGTCCAACTTCTCTCAACTCCACAACAGAAGCAGTTAAAATAGATGCTAAAAAAAAAAAAAAAAAGGCATAAATGGTCAAAGGCCCATTCTTCCCTTGACTTTCCTCCTCTTTTCTTCATCTTCCTTACCTCAGAACTCACGTAAGAGAAGGGGCTAAGGAAATAGTTAGCACTTTGATCCCCTCCCAATCTGGAATGAGAATGAAATGCATTATGGTCCCCAAATGACATCAGAGACACCAATATACCCATTTTCTTCAGACTAACACTGGAATTCTGGAGTAGACATCTTATTCCAGCACCTAAAAAAAAATGCATTCTAAAACCATGCACTGATATTCCAAAAGACAAGGTATCTTGACAAAGAAACACAAGGTATTACTGGATACAAAAATGTACCCCTGTGTGTTACATGAATTTTCCACAAGCCACTGTGTGTTAGTAAAAGACCATTCTATCAAAGAAGGTATGGTAACATTCAAACTAATCTAAACTCAGAAGGAATTTAAATAGCAAAATTCATACAGTAAAGAATCTAAGTTAATGTGTTTGTGGATACCAAAAGGTAACAGAAGGCTTGGCTCCCAGACCAATGGAACTCTGGAAGGGGACAATACAAAGTCCTACCTGGTAGGCATCAGGAATGTTGACCGTCTCTCCATGCTCCCCGACATAACCAATGATACCTTTGCCCCAGGGGACCTGCACCTCGTTTGAGTTTTCTGTGCTGCTGCAGGGCAGCAGTGGGGTTCCTGCATGCACATCAAAGAATTTGGAGACCAGGCTCTTCTTGCCAGCAGCCGCCCCTTCCACCAGGAAGAGAGAGCAGCGGTCTGCGTCCACCATGAGGCAGACGAAGATGAGGATCTTGTAGCTCAGACTGGTCAGGTCAAGGTCATTGGAGATATCCTTGACCAGTTCCAGGAAGAACTGTCGCTCGTTATGCTTTTTGAGGTGGCACTTGTAGTCCATGGCCGTAGGGGGGTACTGAGGCAGATTCACCCGCGATTCCAGCAGGGCGCTGAGAATGTGGGCGGTGGTGGGGGGCAGGGAGCTGGCCTTCCGGAGAAGCGCCCTCCGCCGCACACTGCTCAGGGCTCCTGGGCCCGGGAGGTCACTTGTTCATCGTAGGTCCTGTTCACATGGATGGCCTTGGAGCGGGCAAAACTCTTCCTCAGCTCTTTCTGAGAAGCTCTCCGCTGCAGGCTGCCATCGCCCCGGCTGCCGCTGGCCCAGCTGGGACCCATGGGGCTCCCCCTACACTCCCCACCGCCCGGGGTGGGCTGGCTGCTGGCGGGGCCGTCGGGTCCAGGGCCACCGCTCGTGCTGGCGGCCGGGGTGGGCCGCGGGCCTACCGCCCCCTGACCCTGCCCGTGCCTCTGCACCCACTTCTCCACCATCTCCTGCTTCCCCTTCCGCATCAGGTAATCTTCCAACAGCTCTGGGTGCCTGTCCAGGAAAGTTTCCACCTCCCCGAAGTCCAGGCGGGAGGCCGTCATGGTCCCAGACTCAGCTTTCCCTCTGCCTCTCTACACTGGGACCAAACGAGCCTCTGCTCCGGCCTCTAGCTGGTCCTGCCCATGGCTACCCCACCAGGATGCCGGCCCGAGCTTCTGCCGACCAGTGGAATGCCAAGGGGCTGGGAGGCGCCCCGTCCTTCGGGCTCAGACGGCGGCTGGCAGGAACCCCACACCCTGGTCCTGCTACTTGCGCGCCGCACAGGTGCCCCCACGGCGCTGCTGCCGCGGCTGCGGCTCGCGCTGAACACCCGGGCGACCGCGGCTCTCGCTCCGCCTGCCGCCGCCGCCGCGGCTGCCTGTACCGGAGGAGTGGACCACTGTGGACGCGAGGTAGGGCAGGACACGCCCCTGGGTGAGGCGCGGGTCCCCCGGGGAGGAGACGCGCGGGAGGAGGAGACGCGAGCTCCAGCCCCGCCAGGGTCCCCGGCCAGGATGCCAGGCGGTTCCTGGAAGAGTCCCTGGCCGGCCGGAATCGGCGCCCGGAACACGACCCGCAGACTCCTGGCTGGGACAAGATCAGAGGCGAGACGCACCTCGTTCCGTCCCCCTCCGTCCTTCCTTACCTCCCCAGCGCTCCCTCTTCCCCGCCCCTCAGCCTCAGCGTTTCACGGAGGCCCCGCGGGAGCCCAGTAGGAGCCCGAGTACTAGGAAGTGTTTATGTTTTGCAGGGATCAGACCCAGACGCTGACTCCGAGGAAATGAGGATCCCCAGAGACAGGGGGATTATTTTTCTGGGATGTGACTGTGGATTCTTGGCTCCTAGGCTTCCTGGGACTGCCCACTAATACTGCCCAGCTCCCTGTGGGTGTTCAGTAAATAGGTACGGAATTGGATTTACGGAAATTACTAAATGGAGTTCCCCGTCTGAGCAATTCATGACTTTAACCAAATTCATAGACCTGGGGTTGGGTACACGGAAGGAGGCTGTAAAACACAGTCCCTTGGATTTGGAACCCTGCCGCGCGGGAGCACACGGTAAAGTAGACTTAAGGGCCTCGGGGCTTCCTTCCGAGTCAGTCCTGCACACAGGGTACCTCCTCTTCTTTTCCTGAACGACTTGCCATCTCCTTTCACCACTCAGTTGGCAAAGAAGGCAAGGCTCCCTTTGGTTTCAGTATCCAAGGGCTGTGGGTAAAGGTTTCTCCTCTGTAGGAGGCTTTTCTTTCTCCAGCCCGATGAATTCTCCAGATCTGGCTAGTCTCCGCAAGTTAGGCTGAGAATGACACCAGGTTCCCCTTGGGCCTTTTCCAACCTACTTGCTAAGCTTGGGTAATTTCCTGGCAAAGAGACCCAGCATGACGACCCCTTCTTGAAGCCCAAGGGTCTCCTCTTTTGTGAGAAACAAGAGCAGCTGGAGAACCATCCAGTTCCCTGGGACAGCAGGACAATCTAGACGAGCTCTTACAGAATGCCAGCAACCAGGGTAACAGAAAAGCTGCAGAGGAAACAGGTAGTGACATTTTTATGGGGCTTCCACGTGGTGGGATACACAGGTGACCTCCACATAAATAAAGCTTACTCCAGATGATGTTCTCACAGCAAAAACAAGCGTAGCGAACACTTGCTATGTTGATCACTTTAAACTAACATGTTAATCTTCACAACAAATTTATGATGTGGGGCTCTTCTTATCTTGTTCTAAAGATGGGAAACTCTGCGAAGTTGAGTAACGTACCAGGTGCACAGAGTGAGGTGCTGCCAGAGCCGGGGCGCGGATCTACTGAGGTTGGCTCCAGAGTGAGGCACACTCTCAGCCACATCAGTGGGTTGTCTCCCACCTGTGTCAGAGGAATCCTAGCTCTGCTGGTAACAGAGATGCAGGGGCTGGTGCAGAATGATCTCTAAACATTCCTCTGACAGCCACGGGAGGAGCAGAGAGGGAGAAGAGAGGCACTTGTTCAAAAATTCCAAATATCCCAGCTTAGTGCTGCGATTAAGGGCACAGCCTTGGCACTGGGAATGCAACTGTGAACAAAGACTCTGCCTTCATGGAGCTTACATCATGCTGGGGAGGCAGCCAGTCAACAAATGAAATACATACAGTTGACCCTTGAATAACTGGGGTTTGAACTGCAGGCACTAAAACACGGTTATTTTCCAGCAGTAAATACTACAGTACTACACAGTCTGGGGTTGGTCGAATCCATGAGCACAGAACCACTGATACAGAGAGCCAACTATAAGTTATAGGTAGATTTTTCAACTGCACAGGGGCCAGCACCCCTACCCCTACTTGTTCAAGGGTCAGTTCAGTTCAGTTCAGTCGCTCAGTCGTGTCCGACTCTGCGACCGCATGAACTGCAGCACACCAGGCCTCCCTGTCCATCACCAACTCCCGGAGCTCACCCAAACTCATGTCCATCGAGTTGGTGATGCCATCCAGCCATCTCATCCTCTGTCGTCCCCTTCTCCTCCTGCCCCCGTCAACTGTATACAAAATCAGAATTTCAGTGATAGGTGCAATGAAGAAAAACAAAACTTGGCAAAGTATTAAATAAAGCAATGAGGTGGTGAAAAGGTCTCTACCTGAGTAGAGATGTGGTGGAAATGAGCTACGCTAATACCTGTGGAAAAGAGTGTACCAGGAAGAGGAAGGGTGCGGAAGCTGTGAGATGTAATGTGCTGGGAGCATTTATGAAACAGAGAGAGATCAGTTAGGAGACAGTGAAGCAAGCATAGAATATTGGTGGTTGGGAGCTGCAGACTGCTAAGGGGATGAGTTATGGTCAAGAATTAAATGAGGTGAAGTTCTTAACACAGTGCCTGAAACAAATAAAGTGCTCAATAAAGTCCCCTGTTATATTACTTTTATTATTATCATTATTATTTTCCTAAAATAAAAATGGGGCTTCCCCGGTGGCTCAGCAGTAAAGACTCTGCCTGCAATGCAGGAGCCTCAGGAGATGCGATTCAATCCCTAGGTCAGTACTGGTGCCTGGAGAATCCGTGGACAGAGGAGCCTGGCTACCGTCCATAGGGTCACAAAGAATCAGACATGACTGAAGTGACTGAGCACACACACACAAAGTAATAGTGTATGGCCATGTCACTGGTAACTTGGGTGACTCATCAGTGAAGATGATCAGAGTGGTACACTGGAGCTGGCTTGCAGGGGCTCACGAGAGCCTGCTTTAGCATCTCTCCAGCTTCATGTTCAGTAACATCATGTAGCTTGCAATCAGCCATGATGGGAGCATTTACACCATGAAATCAACAAGTGCTATGAATCAGGACTTCCCCCTGCCCCTGCCCCTGATTGCTAGTTGTTAAATGCCTGCTAGAATTGAGAGGAAACAGTTCAATTGCCCATCAACTGATGAATGGATAAATAAAATGTGGTGTACCCGTACAGTGGAAAAAATGGATATGTAACAAATGAAGTACTAAAATATGCTACAACTTGAATGAAGCTTGAAAACCTTGTGCAAAAAGAAAGAAGCCACTTACAAATGAGCACATACTGTATGATTTCATTTATATGAAGTGTCCAAAATAGGCAAATCCATCGATTAGTGGTTACCAAGGGATGTGGGCAAGGGAAGACGTAGGAAAGTTGGGGGTGGGGGGTGACCACTAATGAGTATAAGTTTTTTGCAGGAGTAAACAAAATGTTCTGAAACTGAGTGTGGTGATGGTTTCACAGATCTGTGAATATACTGAAACCACGACCTGTACACTTTAAAAGGGTGAAGAATTGTATGGAGTGTGAATTATATCTCATTAAAGCTGTCATTAAAACAACAACAAAAGCCATTTGCCAGCACTCGACTGGTGAGAATAGAGTGGCACTGCTGTGCAAGGAGGCAAGAAAAGCAATGAGCTTCTTCAAGGAAGGGAGAGAAGCGGAACACCCCTGGGCTGCCTGGAAACAGAGCTTAATAAATGGACATTTCCTCAATTCCATCTTCCATGTATTCATTATGTAAGCACTTGCTTAGCATGTATTATGTTCCAGGCTCTGGGAACAAAAAAAGACCAAGACAAAACCTCTGCCTTTGATTGAGAATCTCAGTCTCCTCTGCCAAGAGGAGTGGGTGTAGAATACTGGGAAGGGTAGGGGGGAAAACTAAGCATTTCTGGCTGGGTTTTGAATTGGCTGGAGCCTCATTCTCTGCTTGGCTCATGAAGTCACTAAAGGAGTCGGTTTGAGGAAGACAATGCAAAGGTGGCACACGGCACAATTCAGATGGTCCGAGGCTGTGGGGAGGGCAACACAGTCAGATGTGTGGCAATACGGCCCATTGCCATTTCCTCGTCATGCTCCATTTGTAGAACAGCATATGCACTGGTCAAGATTCCAGCGGGAAGCAGAGTGCCCTCGAAGTAATTCTAAGAGGGTAAATTCACAAAGGGACTCGTTACAAAGGGGAAGTATATAGGTAAGCCACAGCGACAGTGAAGGGACCGGGACTCACCTCCCCTAGACCTGATGAGAGCAGGAGAGAGGCTTGTGGACTAAGCCTTGAGAGAAGCAGTGGCAGCCGGTCAAATGACATGGACAGCTCAAGCTGACCTCAAAGGAGGGATATCAGGAATAAATAACTTGATCTCCTTCTTCCCTGTCTCTCCTATCCTGACCAGAGCCAGTTAGAGGTTAGGAGCTTGTTGATGGAATCCATATATCATCCCTCCTGGGCAGAGAGTAGAGCAGGAGTTGAGTAATATCTGGAGGGGCAAAGGAAAAATATTGGCCCAATATGGAACCTTGAGGAAATCTCTTTAGGAAATACTGGGTGCTATAACTCCAAAGAATTTTCTGTATAATTCTGCCCTCTTCTGCTCTCTGCTAATTCCATTAGAACTGTCTATAATATACCCTACACCCACATTTGCAGTCAACAAAACCCTCTATGGTACTCACCCTGAAAAGATATGATATCGTGAAGATAGATTAGTTATCTCAAGGGAGAAACTCTGCAGGCTCCTTCCCTATCTATACTTCCACCAGACTAGAAATATTGACCAAGCAGCCCCTCACTGGAGTAGATCAAGGGGTCTTCCCTTCCTATTCCTTTCAGGAATGACTCATTTTCAAGTATAACTTGATCCAAATATTCATTACTGCCTATCAGGCCTCTTCCTCAAGACCTTTGCCATGGGCGTATCACTGTCATTATCAATCAGCATTTATTGAGTAACATGCAAAGCACTGGGTTACTTCCAAGGTAACTTTTGTTATTCCAAAGCAGACCCATTAAATTTTAGTACTGGATGAAACCTTAGAGACCATCTAATACTCCACTTTCATTTCACGCCTGTGGAAATTGAGATTCAGAGCAGATATCTAACTCCTCCAAAGTCACCAGCCAAGTACAACCTCTGATCTGCCCTTGGTTCCAACCCACCTCTACATCCAGAACTCAATACCAACCTCTTGAAGCCAATGAACTTCTGCTGCCTAAACTTGTCTCCTAATCATTCCATCTCCTAAAACAGAGTTTCATTTTGTGACCGTTCGACATCATCAGATAGGTTGACCCAACTTTCAAAATGAAACCTTCACTTTAAAAATAAAATTGGCATCATATTCTTTTAGGAAATAGGAGTCCACAGGATCAAACAGAAGACAGATGAAAGATGAAAACTTCCACAGAGATGTTTATGCAAATTTCATAGATGGTCATAGTCTCTATCAAATCTATACCAAATCTATACATCATAAGTGGTCATAGCCTATACCAAATCCAAAACCTGAGGTGCTGTATCACTAGGGTTCTCCAGAGAAGCAGAACCAACAAGATTATGCCGTTCAGTTTGGTTTTAGCCACTAAGTCATGTCCAGCTCTTTCACAACCCCGTGGTCTATAGCCCATCAGACTCCTCTGTCCATGGGATTTCCCAGTCAAGAACACTGGAGTAGGTTGCTGTTTCCTATTCCAGAGTATCTTCCCGACCCAGGGATCAAACGTAAGTCTCCTGCTTCGTAGGCAGAGTCTTGGACCACTGAGCCACCTGGGAAGCCTATATATATAGAGAAAAGAGAGACAGAGATGTGATAGAGACAGAGGCAAAGATTGATTTATTAGAGGGAATTGGCTCACATGATTAGGAGGCTGAGAAGTCTCACAATCCGCTGACTGCAAAGTGCTGCTGCTGCTAAGTCGCTTCAGTCGTGACCGACTCTGTGCGACCCCATAGACGGCAGCAAAGTAGAAATCCAGAAAACCCAGCAGGGTGATTCAGTTTGAGTTTGACGGCCTGAGAACAAGAGGAGAAAATGATGTAAATCCTAGTCAGAGGGCAGAAGATGAGATTAAATGTCCCAGCTCAAGCAGTGAGGCAGGAGGAAAAGGGTGAATTCTTCTTCCTCTGCCTTTTGTTCTATTCAATGTAACATCATTCCATTGATGAGGCCTTCAATGGAATGGACAGTGCCCACCCACACTGGAAAGAGCTACGTTGCTGAGTCAACCAGTTCAAATGTTAGTCTCAACCAGAAATACACTCCTCGGCACACTCAGAAACAATGTTTAATCTGGGTACCCAATGGCACACTCAAGTTGTCACATAAAATTAACCATTACAGGAACCTTACCTGTTTTTTTTTTTTTTAATTAATTTTAATTTTTTTAGTTTGTTTTGCTTTACAATACTGTATTCGTTTTGCTACACATCGACATGAATCAGCCACGAGTGTACATGAACTCCCAATCCCGACCCCCACCTCCCCCCTCCCGCCCCACACCCTCTCTCTGGATTATCCCCGTGCATCAGTCCGAAGCATCCTGCAT
>SJXQ01002208.1:48918-157962 GCA_006408695.1 Aepyceros melampus
TGAAAGTGCTGCACTCAATTTGCCAGCAAATCTGGAAAACTCAGCAGTGGCCACAGGACTGGAAAAGGTCAGTTTTCATCCCAATTCCAAAGAAAGGCAATGCCAAAGAATGCTCCAACTACCGCACAATTGCACTCATCTCACATGCTAGTAAAGTAATGCTCAAAATTCTCCAAGCCAGACTTCAGCAATATGTGAACCGTGAACTCCCTGATGTTCAAGCTGGTTTTAGAAAAGGCAGAGGAACCAGAGATCAAATTGCCAACATCCGCTGGATCATGGAAAAAGCAAGAGAGTTCCAGAAAAACATCTATTTCTGCTTTATTGATTATGCCAAAGCCTTTGACTGTGTGGATCACAGTAAACTGTGGAAAATTCTGAAAGAGATGGGAATACCAGACCACTTGACCTGCCTCTTGAGAAATCTGTATGCAGGTCAGGAAGCAACAGTTAGAACTGGACATGGAACAACAGACTGGTTCCAAATAGGAAAAGGAGTACGTCAAGGCTGTATATTGTCACCCTGCTTATTTAACTTATATGCAGAGTACATCATGAGAAATGCTGGACTGGAAGAAACACAAGCTGGAATCAAGATTGCTGGGAGAAATATCAATAATCTCAGATATGCAGATGACACCACCCTTATGGCAGAAAGTGAGGAGGAGCTAAAAAGCCTCTTGTTGAAAGTGAAAGAGGAGAGTGGAAAAGTTGGCTTGAAGCTCAACATTCAGAAAACGAAGATCATGGCATCTGGCCCCATCACTTCATGGGAAATAGATGGGGAAACAGTAGAAACAGTGTCAGACTTTGTTTTTTTGGGCTCCAAAATCACTGCAGATGGTGACTGCAGCCATGAAATTAAAAGGCGCTTACTCCTTGGAAGAAAAGTTATGACCAACCTAGATAGTATATTCAAAAGCAGAGACATTACTTTGCCGACTAAGGTCCGTCTAGTCAAGGCTATGGTTTTTCCTGTGTCATGTATGGATGTGAGAGTTGGACTGTGAAGAAGGCTGAGCGCCGAAGAATTGATGCTTTTGAACTGTGGTGTTGGAGAAGACTCTTGAGAGTCCCTTGGACTGCAAGGAGATCCAACCAGTCCATTCTGAAGGAGATCAACCCTGGGATTTCTTTGGAAGGAATGATGCTAAAACTGAAGCTCCAGTACTTTGGGCACCTTATGCGAAGAGTTGACTCATTGGAAAAGACCCTGATGCTGGGAGGGATTGGGGGCAGGAGGAGAAAGGGACGACCGAGGATGAGATGGCTGGATGGCATCACAGACTCAATGGACGTGAGTCTGAGTGAGCTCCGGGAGTTGGTGATGGACAGGGAGGCCTGGCGTACTGCGATTCATGGGGTCGCAAAGAGTCGGACACGACTGCGCGACTGAACTGAACTGGACTACCTCTAGTCAGATTTCAACTCTTCCACAGTAGTAAGGCCAGCATTCTGGGACTATTTATCTCTTATTTTGCAACACATACTTCCATTCAGCAAATATTTAGTGGCTCCTATTACCTGCCACATCAGTGATCCAACACAAGAAATATGAAGATGAACAAATTGATCAAGGCTCTGCCTTCAAGTAGCTTTGCTTACATTTTAGTGGTAAAAGATAAAGGGAAACATGACTACAAATATATTGCTTAGTGGTGATTAAGAAGTTGCACAGGGGGACAAAATATTGGGGTGGCACTGCTTTAGATTGGGTTTCTGAGACAGACTCTCTGGGAGGATGGATAATGGAGGAACCATGCAGATGTGTGGAGGAAGAGAATCCCAGGACAGTGATTTTTCTCCATTACCATTTAGCAATAAATTTTTAATTATGTTTTCATATATCTTTCACCACCAAAATGTAAGTAAAGCTTTTTGAGGGCAGTCTTTTGATCAGATGGTTCATCTTTATATTTCTTATGCGTGAATCACTGATGGGCATGTAAATGGAGCCACTAAATATCTGCTAAATGCTAAATTTTTGAAAGTATTTATCTGCAAATATGCAGAAGTATTTATTTCAAAATGAGACTAACCACTTCCACCATGCACACTCTCCATTTTGAATCCATTACTATCTCATTCTTCTACACATCTTCGGTAATGCCACAGGTTTATTTCTCTACATCCAGGCTTCTAAGTTCCACCTAAGAGAAACCACAAAGATAAACTGATTGGTCCTACTGCAAATTATTACCAAGGGTGCCTGGAAACTGACAAAGCCTGGTACAGACCAGGCACTCCATACACTTCTGTCAAACATAGTTTTGTCACATGAATGGATTTTGCAAAATCCTATATTTGAATATACTTTTCCCAAAACAACCATTATCGAAAATCTTGTCATCAACTCAAACAGCTTAAGGATTTAAATCCCCAAGAGTCTTTTAATTCTACATTTTTTCTAATATATAAGTTACTTTTCTTTATTCACATTGAAAAAGAAGAAAGAAACTTTGAGAGGCAGTTTTCCAAAACCAGAAAGTATTATTGAAAATTATTCAAGTTCAATTTTGAATAAAATCCCCTGAGGTTCCTGTAAAATCTCCACTGAATAAGTTCACAATTCTGAGAGCACCATTTTTAGTATAATCTTCTCTTGGCTTACTTGGTTATTCAGCACTCTGAAATAGGAGGGTGTGAAGATTAAGCAAAAATGTCCTACTTGAGCAAAGTCCCTAACTTTGGATTTTAGAAAAAAGTCTGATAAATCTTATTCTTTGTTACAAGTTAAGTTTGGGGGAAAGTACTTCTCTGTGTTTACTGGCAGTGAAATCTGGGCCTGCTGAACACTTCTGGATCATCATCAACTGTCTGATTAATCCAAAATGCCTCCAAAGTAATGCAGACATAACATTTTCCCAAGCAAAGTGCTTTCTAAGAAAACTGATAGAATCAGTGTGCAGCAAAGTAATTTTAGACAATTTCTTCATTAATGTTTTCAATGGAAAACATGATGCTAAGAAAAAATTTTAAGTACTTTCTTTTCTTCCTGGTCTATTTTATTGAGTCTTACAATGTATATTCACATAATTAATTATGAATTAACTTTAAGAGCAAGATGTGCCCTTAACTGTGTGGCCTTAAAGAACACTCCCAACCTAAAAGTTGAGACTTACAGTTTATTTGGTGGGAATTATTAGGACTTCAAGCCCATAGGGTTTGAAGTAACCCTATGGGGTTACTTCATCTCCAGTAACCCAAAGAGAACTTCTCCCAGGAGGCAAGGAGAGAAGCCAATCATAGGAAAGTTTTAAAAGCAAGAGCAGGTAGTCTGAACACCAAAAGATTATTGTTAATGAAAACCAGATATATCAAGTTAAAGAATTCAGCACTTTTCTATGAATGGGAAGATGCAAGAGTCTTGGCTCCCTGAAATCATTCCTTTGATATGCACATCACCTATCTGGGGTTAGCATCTTGTGTTTTCATCACATCCTAAGTTTCCTCAGGGCTCACCATAGGAAGTGGCTGCAAGTTGATGGCTCCTAGATGGCAGGTATTCTTTCCTTCCTGAGTTCCCTCTGGGCTCACCTGCTTACCATCTGTGGTGGCTGCTATTGCTGATGACTGTGGCATCCTTTGTTTACTGATATGGCAGCAAATATTCCATTTCTCAATTGGTAGGATAAATAGTTGAAATTACTTTCCTTGTAGTGCACTAGAAGGAACCAGAGACATCCCAGTGTGGGGCACTGTGCCCTTATTTGGGATAGAGACTTCGGTTCAAATATTTTAGAAGAAAGCTAAGGAAGGTGGAGAAACATCCTCAACTTCTCCCTCATTCTTACCCTATCATGTGTCACAGACATCGAATCATCCCTACCTTGATTAGCCCTGTGACAAAAGTACGTATTTTTAGGATGGCTAAACAGTATTCAGAGGTATATTTTAGGGCCTAGGAATAGAGCTTTGCTAGTTCATTCAACCAAACATTTTTTCAATAAGAATTTCTTATGTACCTATGCCAGGCACTGTCCTAAGCATTAAGACATAAAGCTGAAAGCAATTTTATGCCTGACTTTAAGCAGCCCATGATATAAGAGAAAATAGATTTATAAAAAATGGAAAGACTATTATGTTAAACTCAATTTTAGATATTTTAACATGGTGTTAAGAGAGCACAGAGGACAAACTAACTTACTCAGAAGCCACTTAATAGTTTCACTGGGAGTTAATATTTGCCTCAGATCCAGAAGCTCTAGCTTAGAAATGCAGATGAGGCAAGTAAGCTTATTTGGTCAAATGCTAGACCACCTCTCAGTTTTGCGTAATCCACACAACCGGGCTTCTGCGTTGGCTTTCTAGGGAACTAAGGATGTGGCTGGAGCCCAGCTGAGCCACATGACTCGACATCTTCTCTTGCCCTTACATACACTTTGCTCTCCTCTCATCAATAAATGCTGGCTCAAAGGCATGCACACTGGTTAAAATCTGACTTGAGATCATCATTCCTTTTTTGTTTGTTTGTTCTACATAATAAAGGGACCATCCCCTCTAACTATCATCTTGGAAACATTCCTCTATTCTATGTAGGCCTCCCTTCCTACCATATGGTCTCAGATTCTTCATTCCTGTATAGTAGCTGCACTTGTGACATCCAGCATCTCAATGTCACAATGATTCAAAACACATCATTATTTTTAACAAATGGTACTTATACAGAACCCACCACATGCATAGGATATTGAAGTACATCACAGGTCTGAAAAACAATAGAGACTCAGTTATCCCTTGCCCAAGATTGCACACATAGTATGAATAGAAACTGACCCTCCAAGCTATATTTTCTAACTCTGAATTACATTGTCTTTTGCTGACCACACAGAGTGGACCAGGAAGAATGGTCTGGCCCCTCTCTCCCAAGAAGTGTCGTGGAGTTCATCATGTTCAGGTTATAATCCTAGATTAAAAAAACAACAAGTCAACTGGAAAGCAACATAATAATCAAGATCTAAATTGAAAAACAGCAAAAAACAAAAGCAGAGAATAGGCCAAAAGATGAGGATAAACAAAGCTTCAGACTTACAAGTCAAGTACATAACATATTTAAAGATAGTATAGAGGGATGGTCCTAAGATGGCAGAGGAATAGGACAGGGAGACCACTTTCTCCTCCACAAATTCATCAAAAGATCATTTGAATGCCAGGCAACTTCCACAAAACAACTTCTGAACACTGGCGGAGGACACCAGACACCCAGAAAGGCAGCCCATTCTCTTTGAAAGGAGGTAGGACAAAATATAAAAGACAGAGAGACAAAAGAGTTAGGGACAGAGACCCACCCCAGAGAGGGAGCAGTGAAGGAGGAGAAGTTTCCAAACACCAGGAAACCCTCTCACCCGCGGGTCTGTGAGGAGTTTTGGAATCTCAGAGGGCAGCATAACTGGGAGGAGAAAAAACAAAAGAAAAAAAAGAAACCCACAGAATACGCCTAACGACAACTTCCAGCAGAGAAGTCGCCGAGATGCTTGCATCTGCCCCCAGTGAGTAGGTGCTCAAGAGGGAGACTCAGGTTGCATGCTTAGGGCAAGAACCGGGCCTGAAGGCCCTGGGGACAATCTGAGGGAGCTAACGTGAGACAGCAACACAAACTGTGGGATAGCCAGAGAGAGAGAGAGAGAGAGAGAGAAAACTGTCCCACAGAAAGCTCTAACCTAAGTCAGCCTGGCCTGATCACAGAAGAAAGCATTGAGCAAATGCCAAAGGAGAGCTATCCAGCTGTGGACTGGCCCATCCCCTGCCAGAGGCAGAGAGGCAGGTGGGCGACAGCCAGAACCAGGAGGCAAGGGGCAATCTCAGCCCCAGAGACAGCACCCTCCACCAAACTGTGAGCAGGTCCCAGTTGCTAACCAAGTCCTTTTGGGATCCTAGACAGTTGACATCTGCCAGGAGGGTTGCAGCCTGAGATCAGCTCTCCAGAGGAGAGACACAGCACACCTGAGATGGCACTCTTGCTGTAAACCCAGGAAACCGAATGGCTGGGACCAGTAAGGTAAGATGCACAGCCCACCTAGGACAGTCTGCTCACCAAGCACTTGGTCGCCTGAGCCTCTTGGATCTGGGAAGGGCACAAAACACATGCCCACCGAGTCTGTGCCCTTGTGGAGTACCCGAGAACCTGAACCTGAGCAGCTTAAACCTGGCAAGTACACAAACCCAGGGCCCACTTTGGACAGTTCCCCTGCAAAGCAACCTGAAGCCTAAGCAGTGCAGACCAGGAAAGCACATGTGCCATGAGCTGGGGCAAACCCAATGTGGTCCATACACTGCAAGCACTCCCCACACAACCCAGTGATATTTGTTTCCAGTGTTCCTCCCTCCCCACAGTACATCTGAACAAGTGAGCCTAAATAAGTGACCACCTTCACCCCCTTGTGTCAGGGCAGAAATTAGACACTGAAGAGACTTGCAAACAGAGGAACTCAAAATAAACAAAGAAGAGGGAACCGTTCTGGAAGTGACAGGTAGAACAGATTAAAACCCTGTAGTTAGCATTGACTAAGCATTGGAAAGGGCCTATAGACCTTGAGATGTAGTACAGGCTGGAACAAGGAACTATCTGAAACTGAACTGACCCCACATTTCCCACACCAGCTCCACAGAAATTCCTAGATATATTTTACTATTATCATTTTTAAAATTTTTTTAATTTTAAGTTCTTTATTACTCCTTTAATTTTCATTTTTATAACCTGCTATTACCTTGCAAAAAAGACCCTATTTTAAAAGCAAACTTCATATATGTATTTTTTATAATTTTTGTGATTTTGTTTTGTATATTTAATATTGTATTTTTGAGAGCCTAATCTCTACTTTAGACTTTTAATCTTTGCTTTTGAGTATTTGCTATCAATTTTGTACCTGTAAGAATCTAATCTTCAGTACCCATTTTTACTTAGGGATGTGATTACTACTGGCTTGACTGCTCTCTTCCCTTTTAATTCTCCTTCTTCTCTGCAAGGTCACCTCTATCTCCTCCCTCTCCTTCTCTGCTGTACTTAATTCTGTGAATCTTTCAGGGTATTCCAGGCTGTGGAGAACACTTAAGGAACTGATTACTGGCTAGGCTGGTCTCTCCCCTCTTGACTCCCCCTCTTCTCCTCCTGGCACCTCTATCTCCCTCCTCCCTCTTCTCTTATCCATGTAACTCTGTGAACCTCTCTCGGTGTCCCTCACTGTGGAGAATCTTTCCACAATTAACCTAGATGTTTTATCATCTGTGCTGTATGGATGGAGAAGTCTTGAGTTTACTGTAAGAATAAAACTAAAAGCCAGAGGCAGGAGGCTTAAATCCAAAACTTGAGAACACCAGAAAACTCCTGACACCAGGGAACAACAATTGACAAAAGCTCACCCAAAAGCCTCCATACCTACACTGAAACCAAGCTTCACCCAAGAGCCAATGAGTTTCAGAGCAAGACAATACCACTCTAATTCTCCAGCAATGCAAGAACATAATGCAGAGCATTAAAAAACAGGCTGCTAAAAGTCACAACACACCCACAGATACCTCAAAACTCACTACTGGACACTTTGTTGCAGTCCAGAGAGAAAAGATACAGCTCCACCCTCACCCCCACCCCCCCAGATCAACAATGCAAGCTTCCCTAACCAGGAAACTTTGACAAGCTACTAGTCCAACCCCACCAACAGGGAGAAACTTCCACAATAAAGAGGAACCACAAACTTCCAGCCTACAGAAAGGCCACCCCAAATACAACAATCTAAACAAAATGAAAAGGCAGAGAAATATTCAGTAGGTAAAGGAACATGATAAATGCTCACCAAACCAAAGAGGAGGAAATAGGGAGTCTACCTGAAAAAAGAATTCAGAATAATGATAGTAAAGATGATCCAAAATCTTGAAAACAAAATAGGGTTACAGATAAATAGACAGGAGACAAGGATTGAGAAGACACATGAAATGTTTAACACGGACCTAGAAGAAATAAAAAAGTCAATAATGAATAATGCAATAGCTGATATCAAAAGCACTGTGGAGGGACCCAACAGTAGAATGAGGCAGAAGATAGGATACGTGAGGTAGAAGATAGAATGATGGAAATAAAAGAAGCAGAGAGGAAAAAGAAAAAAGAATGAAAAGAAATGAGGACAACCTCAGAGACCTCGGGACAATGTTAAACACCCCAACTTCAAATCACAGAGGTCCCAGAAGAAGACGAAAAGAAAGGCCATGAGAAAATACTTGAGGAGATAATAGTTGAAAACTTCCCTAAAATGAGGAAGGAAATAGCCACCCAAGTCCAAGAAACCCAGAGAGTCCCAAACAGGGTAAACCCAAGGTGAAACACCCCAAGGCACATATTAATCAAATTAATGAAGATCAAACACAAAGAGTAAATATTAAAAGCAGCAAGGGAAAAGCAACAAATAACACACAAGGGGATTCCCATAAGGATAACAGCTGATCTTTCAATAGAAACTCTTCAGGCCAGAAGGGAATGACTGGATATTCTTTACGTGATGAAAGAGAAAAAGTTACAAGCCAGATTACTATGTCCAGCAAGGATCTCATTCAAATATGAAGGAGAAATCAAAAGCTTTACAGACAAAAGCTGAGAGAATTCAGCACCACCAAACCAGCTCTTCAACAAATGCTAAAGGATCTTCTCTAGTTAGGAAACATAGAAAAGGTTTATAAATGAACCCAAAACAACAAAGTAAATGGCAACGGGATCATACTTATCAATAATAACCTTAAATGTAAATGGGTTGAATGCCCCAACCAAAAGACAAAGACTGGCTGAATGGATACAAAAATAAGAATCCTATATATGTTATCTACAAGAGACCCACCTCAACACAAGTGATACATACAGACTGAAAGTGAAGGTCTGGAAAAAGATATTTTGTGGAAATAGAGACCAAAAGAAAACAGGAGTAGCAATACTCATGTCAGATAAAATAGACTTTGAAATAAATGCTGGGAAAAGAGACAAGAAAGACACTACATAATGATCAAAGGATCAATCCAAGAAGAAGATATAACAAATATAAATATATATGCACACAACATAGGAGCATTGAAATATGTAAGGCAAATGCTAACAAGTATGAAAGGGGAAATTAACAGTAACACAATAATAGTGGGAGACTTTATACCACACTCACACCTATGGATAGATCAACTAAAAGAAAATTAGCAAGGAAACACAAACTTTAAATGATGTAATGAACCAGTTAGACCTAATTGATGTCAATAGGACATTTCACCCCAAAACAATGAATTTTACCTTTTTCTCAAGTGCACATGGAACATTCTCCAGGACAGATCACATCCTGGGCCATAAATCTAGCCTTGGTAAATTAAAAAAAAAATTTGAAATCATTCCAAGCACCTTTTCTGATCACAATGAGGTCAAATTAGATATCAATTACAGGAAAAAAAAAACTATTAAAAAACAAACATATGGAGGCTAAACAATACTTCTGAACAACCGAGAAATCACAGAAGAGATCAAAATATGCATAGAAACAAATGAAAATGAAAACACAACTACCCAAAACCTATGGGTTTCAGCAAAAGCAGTGCTAAGGGGAAAGTTCACAGCATTACAAGCTTACCTCAAGGAACAAGAGAGAAATCAAATAAATAACCTAACTTTACACCTAAAGAAACTAGAAAAAGAAGAAATGAAGAAACCCAGGGTTAGTAGAAGGAAAGAAATCATAAAAATTAGGGCAGAAACAAATGAAAAAGAAACAAAGGAGACTACAGCAGAACTCAACAAAACTAAAAGCTGGTTATTTGAGGAGAAAATAAAATAAAATAGGCAAACCATTAGCCAGACTCACTGAAAAAAGAGAGAAGAATCAAATCAAGAAAATAAGAAATGAAAATGGAGAAATCATAACAGACAACAGAGAAATACAAAGAATCATGAGACTATTATCAGCAACTACATGCCAAGAAAATGGACAACTTGGAAGAAATGGATGAATTCTTAGAAAAGTATAACTTTACAAAACTGAACCAGGAAGAAATAGAAATTCTTAACAGACCCATCACAAGCACGGAAATTGCAACTGGTCAGAAATCTTCCAATAAACAAAAGCCCAGGACCAGATGATGTCACAGGTGAATTGTACCAAAAATTTACAGCAGAGCTAACACCTACCCTACTGAAACTCCTCTAGAAAACTGCAGAGGAAGTACACTGCCAAACTCATTCTATTAGGTCACCATCACCCTAATACCAAAATCAAAGATGCCACACAAAAAGAAAACTACAGGCCAATATTGCTGATGAACATAGATGCAAAAATCCTTAACAAAATCCTTGCAAAAAGAATCCAACAGCATCTTTAAAAAATCATACATCATGAGCAAGTGAGCTTATCCCAGGGATGCAAGGATTCTTCAACATCTGCAAATCAATCAATGTGATACCACATTAACAAATTGAAAGATAAAAATCATATGATTATCTCAATAGATGCAGAGAAAACCTTTGATTTATGATCCAACATCCATTTATGATTAAAAAAAAAAAAAACTCTCCAGAAAGCAGGCACAGAAGGAACATACCTTAACATAATAAAAGCCATATATGATAAACCCAGAGCAAACATTATCCTCAATGGTGAAAAATTGAAAGCATTTCCCCTAAGTCAGGAATAAGACAAGGGTGTCCACTCTCACCACTACTATTCAACATAGTTTTAGAAGTTTTAGCCACAGCAATCAGAGCAGAAAAAACAAATAAAAGGAATACAGATTGGGAAAGAAAGAAGAAGTAAAACTCTCACTGTTTGCAAATGACATGATCCTCTACATAGCAAACCCTAAAGACACCACCAGAAAATTACTAGAGCTAATCAACAAATATAGTAATGTTGCAGGATATAAAATTAACACACAGAAATCCCTCACATTGCTATACACTACCAACAAGAAAACAGAAAGAGAAATTAAGGAAATAATTCCATTCACCATTGCAACAAAAATAAAAAAATACTTAGGAATAAATCTGCCTAAAGAAACAAAAGATCTATATATAGAAAACTATAAAACACTGATGAAAGAAACCTAAGATGACACAAATAGATGGAGAAATATACCTTGTTCATGGATTGGAAGAATCAATACAGTGAAAATGAGTATACTACCCAAAGCAATTTATAGATTCAATGCAATTCCTAGCAAGCTACCAGTGGTATTTTTCAGAGAACTAAACAAATAATTTCACAATTTGGATGGAAATACAAAAAACCTTGACTAGCCAAAGCAATCTTGAGAAAGAAGAATGGAACAGGAAGAATCAACCTGCCTGACTTCAGACTATACTACAAGGCTACAGTCATCGAGACAGTATGGTACTGGCACAAAGACAGAAATAGAAATCAATGGAACAGAATAGAAAGCCCAGAGATAAATCCACACACCTAAGGACACCTTATCTGTGACAAAGAAGGCAAGAATATACAATGGAGAAATCTCTTTAACAAGTGGTGCTGGGAAAACTGGTCAACCACTTGTAAAAGAGTGAAACTAGAATACTCTCTAACACCATACACTAAAATAAACTCAAAATGCATTAAAGATCTAAATGTAAGACCAGAAACTATAAAACTCCTAGAGGAAAACATAGACAAAACATTCTCTGACATAAATCACAGCAAGATCTTCTATTACCTACCTCCCAGAGTAATGGAAATAAAAGCAAAAATTAACAATTGAGACCTACTTAAACTTAAAAGCTTTTGCACCATGAAGGAAACTGTAAGCAAGGTGAAAAGACAGCCTTCAGAATGGGAGAAAATAATAAAAAACAAAGCAACTGACAAAGAATTAATAAAAATATACAAGCAGCTCTTGCAGCTAAATTCCAGAAAAATAAATGACCCAGTCAAAAAATAGGCCAAAGAACTAAACAGACATTTCTCCAAAGAAGACGTACAGATGGCTAATATACACATGAAAAGATGCTCAACATCACTCATTATCAGAGAAATGCAAATCAAAACCACAATGAGGTACCAATTCATGCAGGTCAGAAGGCTGCTATCAAAAAGTCTACAAACAATAAATGCTGGAGAGGGTGTGCAGAAAAGGGAATCCTCTTACACTGTTGGTGGGAATGCAAAGAAGTACAGCCATGATGGAGAACAGTGTGGAGATTCCTTAAAAAACTGGAAATAGAACTGCCATATGACCCAGCAATCCCAGTGCTGGGCATACACACTGAGGAAACCAAATTGAAAGAGACATGTGCACTCCAGTGTTCATCGCAGCACTGTTTATAATAGCTAGGACATGGAAGCAACCTAGATGTCCATCAGCAGACAAATGGGTAAGAATGCTGTGGTACATATACACAATGGGATATTACTCAGCTATTAAAAAGAACGCATTTGAATCAATTCTAATGAGGTGGATGAAACTGGATCCTATCATACAGTGAGGTAAGTCAGAAAGAAAAACACCAATACAGTATATTAACATATATATATATATATGGAATTTAGAAAGATGGTAACGATAACCCTAGATGCAAGACAGCAAAAAAGACACAAATATAAAGAAAAGACTTTTGGATTCTGTGGGAGAGGGTGAGAGTGGGATGGTTTGAGAAAATAGCATTGAAACATGTATATTATCATACGTGAAATAGATCACCAGTCCAGGTTCGATGCATGAGACAGAACGCTCAGGGCCAGTGCACTAGGATGCCCCTGAGGGATGGGATAGGGAGGGATGTGGGAGGGGGGTTCAGGATAGGGAACACATGTATACCCATGGCTGATTCATGTCAATGTATGGCAAAAACCACTACAATACTGTAAAGTAATTGGCCTCCAATTAAAATAAATAAATTTAAAAAAATAGTTTTTGCTTTTATTTCCAGTATTCTGGGAGGTGGATCATAGAGGATCCTGCTGTGATTTATGTCAGAGAGTGTTTTGCCTATGTTCTCCTCTAAGAGTTTTATAGTTTCTTGTCTTACGTTTAGATCTTTAATCCATTTTGAGTTTATTTTTGTGTATGGTGTTAGAAAGTGATCTAATTTCATTCTTTTACAAGTGGTTGACCAGTTTTCCCAGCACCACTTGTTAAAAAGATTGTCTTTAATCCACTGTATATTCTTGCCTCCTTTGTCGAAGATAAGCTGTCCATAGGTGTGTGGATTTATCTCTGGGCTTTCTATTTTGTTCCATTGATCTTTTCTTTTACAAGTGGTTGACCAGTTTTCCCAGCACCACTTGTTAAAAAGATTGTCTTTAATCCACTGTATATTCTTGCCTCCTTTGTCGAAGATAAGCTGTCCATAGGTGTGTGGATTTATCTCTGGGCTTTCTATTTTGTTCCATTGATCTGTATTTCTGTCTTTGTGCCAGTACCATACTGTCTTGATGACTGTGGCTTTGTAGTAAAGCCTGAAGTCAGGCAGGTTGATTCCTCCAGTTCCATTCTTCTTTCTCAAGATGGCTTTGGCTATTAGAGGTTTTTTGTGTCTCCATACAAATTGTGAAATTATTTGTTCTAGCTCTGTGAAAAACACCGCTGGTATCTTGATAGGAATTGCATTGAATCTGTAGATTGCTTTGGGTAGTATACTCATTTTCACTTTTGCAAGTGCCTTTCCCCTATTCTATTTGTGTAGAATCGCTACATGTGCCTGTTTAAATTGCCACTCTCTATCCTAGTGGTGATTTCACGTTAATCCATGAAACTTGATAACCCACAGTAACTCACAAGAGAATGCTAAGTATATAAAGTAACAGTGTGGGTTTATATCCACCAGGCAGGGTAAATTAGATTAGCACTGTCCAGCTAGGCATCTGGGAATGAAGTCTGTTTCTTTTACTGAAGAAGAAGAAGTTGTGCATGTAAATTCTGAAGCATGTATTTACACACTAGCATGCCAAGTCACTTTAGTCATGTCTGACTCTTTGTGATCCTATGGACTGTAGCGTGCCAGCTCCTCTGTCCATGGGATTTCCCAGGCAAAAATATTGAAGTGGGTTGCTATTTCCTCCTCCAGGGAATCTTCCCTACACAGTTATCAAACCCACATCCCTTATGTCTCCTGCATTGCCAGATGGGTTCTTTACCACTAGCGCCACCTGGGATTTACACACCACCTAGACAAATATGGCTTCCTTCATAGCTCAGTTGGTAAAGAATCCACCTGTGATGCAGGGGACCCTGGTCAGTTCCTAGGTTGGGAAGATCTGCTGGAGAAGGGATAGGCTACCCACTTCAGTATTCTTGGGCTTCCCTTGTGGCTCAGCTGGTAAAGAATCTGCTTGCAATGTGAGAGACCTGGGTCTGATCCCTGGGTTGAGAAGATCCCCTGGAGAAGGGAAAAGCTACCCACTCCAGCATTCTGGCCTGGAGAACTCCATGGACTAAGTCCATGGGGTTGCAAAGAGTCAGACATGACTGAGTGACTTTCACTTTCACTGGACAAATATAGCTGCATTTACGAAGTATAATTGACCTAATTCCTAGTATCACTAATCAAATTAACAGGTAGCCCTCAATAGCTCTTACACTCAGCAATAATCAGAGACAGTGAATTACAATGGTACACTTATTGTTTTAAATATTTTAATGTTAAATTTTCTTTCTTACTCCATTTCAGTTTTTTTTTCCCTCTCCCTTCACTGTTAACATTTTTAGCTATTTCTCCAAAACTTATCTTTGAACCAAATATTGCTCTCATGTTTAACCTTCAAGGACCTCAGTTTCCTTAGATTTAGTGCTCCTAACACTGTGCTATCCCACATAGTGCCCACCAGACGCATGTGGCTAGCTAAATTTAAATCTTAATTAGTTAAAATCGTATAAAAGTATAAAGTCAGTTCTTTAGGAAACTACTCACATTTCAAGCGCCCAATGGCCACATGTGGCTAGTGGCGACCATGTTGGATTGCGTGTACTTTAAGTTCTATTTGAGGGTGCTGCTCTAAGACCGTCTGCAGTGCTAAGATTCTGTGTTTATTACCAGTGGCATTCAATGGCCTCTCAGCTGTCAGATATAATGGCCCATTTCAATCTTCGTACAAGTTTTGTGATCATCCTCTGTTCATGAAGCTTTCTCTCAACAGCACCATTTCCCAATTCTGTATTATTTGAATGGATTTGAATTACATTCTCTCAAAACAGTGACTAACCATCATTTCTGTTTATTTCACTAGTTTTTACACTTCTTGTGGCCTTCCTTAATGGCGCAATTACTCATTTAAGGTCCATTCCCACAACTGTAGTTACCACCTCTTGTGTTCACAGTCCCCCGTCCATATGTCGTGTTACAAGATGATTCTGTTTTCTATCAGCGGATGCTATCTTGCTTAGCTGGGCTCCCATCAGAAGATATCATGGACTAGTGTCTTAAGCAACAGAGATTTACTTTCTCACAGCTCTGGAGGCTGAACGTCTGAGGACAGGATACTAGCATGGTTGTATTCTAGTGAGAGCTTACTTCCTGGCTTGCAGATGGCCACCTTCTCTCTGTGTCTTCACATGGCAGAGAGAGCACGCTCTCTGCTCTCCCTTCTGATTAAGGCACTAATCACTTCAAACCAGGGCCTCACTCCTAAGACCTCACCTAACCTTGATTACCTCCCAAAGACCCCTCTTCTAAGTGCCATCACATTGGAGGTGATGAATTTTGCAGGGACACAAACATTTAGTCCATAACACATTATACAACAAACTACCTCAAAACTCAGTTGCTTAATACGAAGGATTTGTTTGTTTCTTTACTTATCACAGTTGTGTGGGTTAACCAGTGGTTCTTCTGTTCCACTTGGAATCAGCAGGAGTCAATCCTGTGGCTGCATTTAGCTGGCAGCTGGGCTGCACAGGAAAAGGCCTCTTGCACACATCCAGGACCTCAGTGCTGGGGCTACTCAGTTTTCCTCCAAGAGCTTCCCTCCACCTAGTGTCTCGTCCTCAGTTCTTCTTCATATGGCTTGTCTCTCAAGAAGGACAGCTTGTCCTTCCTTACTGTGTAGCCACTGGGTTCCAAGGAAGAGTATTTCCAGAAGGTAAGCCCAGTGTGCAAGAGCTTGTTAAGTTTTGTGTCATACTTAATGTCCCATTGGCCAAAGCCAACCATACAGCCAAGCTAACTGCAGAGGAGGGACAAGAATGTGAATCTTTATTGGGGCAGTACCCTGGGAGCCACCAGTCAACCACATCAGCTCTCCCCAGAATCTCCTGCCCACACTATCAATTGCTACAAAACATTGCTCCTAAATGTCTTACAGGCACTTCAAATTTATCATTCCCAACATCACTTTCACTCCTCCCCACCTTAAATCACTCAATTCCATATATTTTACTTTAGAAATTTCTCTTTGAAACCAGATTCTCTTCTCTTAACCTACTTGCCTTAATTCAAGCCTTCATTAACTGCATAATTCTCTGCTGAACAGTACTGTCTTATAACAAGTATGATAATGGCACAGCCTTGATTATAAACTCTTTTATTTACAGACTTCTGCATTCATATATGCTAAGTCGCTTCAGTAACGTCTGACTCTTTGCGACCCCATGCGCTGTAGCCTGCCATGCTCCTCTGTCCACGAGATTCTCCAGGCAAGAATACTGGAGTGGGTTGCCATACCCTCCTCCAGGGGATTTTCCCAATCCAGGGATCAAACCCACATCTTGTATATCTCCTGCACTGGCAGACATGTTCTTTACCACTAGTACCACCTGGGAAGGATTTATAGACTTAAGTGAAAGTGAAAGTGAAGTCATGTCTGACTCTTTGTGAGCCCATGGACTGTGCCTACCAGGCTCCTCTGTCCATGGGATTTTCCAGGCAATAGTACTGGAGTGGATTACCATTTCCTTCTCCAGGGGATCTTTCCAACCCAGGGATCAAACCCAGGTCTCCTGCACTGTAGACAGATGCTTTACTGTCTGAGCCACCAGGGAAGTCCAACTTAATAAACTTGTTTATAGACTTAAGTCCTTGTCAAAGCTAAGTCCTTGTCAAAGCTATGTAGGGGATTGAATGACAAACTTCCAAAAGATATGTCATCTCAGAACCTGTGAACATGACCTTATTTGGAAAAAAGGTCTTTGCAGATATAATTAAGGATCTCAAGATAACAGCATCCTGGACTTAGGCCTAAATCCAATGACACTTTTCCTTATAAGATAGAGAAGAGAAGATAGAGATATTAGAGAGAAGATGTTGTAAACACAGAGCAGAGATTGGAATGATACTTCTCTAGGCCAAGGAACATCAAGGATTGCTGCAGCCACCACAAGCTAGGAGAGAGGTGAGGGGTGGATTCTCCCTCAGAGCCTCCAAAAAATAAACCAACACTTTACCACACCTTGATTTTGGAGTTCTGGCTTTCAGCACTGTCAGAGAATAGTTTCTATAGTTTTAAGCCACCAAGTATGGGGTAATTTGTTGTGACAGCCCTGGAAGATAAATATAAGACCTTCTATCACTTTATCTCTGTGTTTCATCTCTGTTCTCATCTTCTGCCACTCCCTACCACATAGTCTCCAAGCAGATGCCTTCTGTCCTCTTGTCTTCTTCCTGAAAAGTCCTTCTCCCCTGTCTTGCCCTTTAACGTCTCTGTTCTGTGAAGACCTATATTTGAAATGTCACATCCTAAATGAGGTTTTAGCTGTCTCCACAGTGAGAAGCAGTGTTCCATCTTCCTGTGTGGTCTGTCCTCCTGCTTTCATACATTCTGGTCATATATCTGCGATAAATCATTCAATAGTTGGGTCTCTAACTCAATGTGATGCATTTAATTCTCCATTTTAAAAGGTTTTATATCAAAGCACATTTTATTATTCTTTCACTTCCCTTTTTTTCTGTCAATTTAGAAATTGAAAACACTCTAAACAAAAAGTCCACCTGCATTCATAACTGTACTAAAGAGTAATAAGTACCTAGGAGGAGAAGGGGACGACCGAGGATGAGATGGCTGGATGGCATCACGGACTCAATGGACATGAGTCTGGGTGAACTCCGGGAGTTGGTGATGGACAGGGAGGCCTGGCGTGCTGCGATTCATGGGGTTGCAAAGAGTCGGACACGACTGAGCGACTGAACTGAACTGAACTGAACCTAGAAGATAAATTTTTTAAAAACTTAAAGATATCTAGGTGAACAATAATGACCCATGAGAATAACAGAAAAATATACAGAAAATAACAGAAAAATATTCCTTATCATGCCATAAATATTTTATATATTCTGTTTTCTCCTCATCTCCTTAATATCAATTGAGTATTTTATCTCAGAATAAAAATCAGAATAATCGAAGTATCTTGCTGAAGAATGATTTGTTGATAAAATAACTGGCTTTTGAATGTCTCAAAGTATTTCCTCTGCATTTGGAGATTCAGACAGCAGATAATGGACAAATTCAATATTCTTAAAATTCCTTGAATCTTTATAAAGGTAATTTCGCTAAAAATATCTTAAGCAATCAAATGTTTAGTTAAACACTGAGAATATAAAACAGTCAAAGGATCATCCCTTTCTTCAAAGAACATTACCTATAATCTAGCTAGGGAGATAAGATATTTACATACTGAAAGTCACTCAGTCATGTCTGCATCTTTGTGACCCAGGCCAGAATACTGGAGTGGGTAGCCATTCCCTTCTCCAGGGGATCTTCCCAACTCAGGGATCGAACCCAGGTCTCCTGCACCTCAGGCAGATTCTCTACCAGCTGAGCCACCAGGGAAGCACAACGGACAATAATAGATACTGTTGATGGAGTAGGAGAGACAAAGAGATCTATAAAAGAAATCAGAAGTATTCTTAAGTGTCATATGGTATTGTTTATATTTAATAGTAATTCATAATTATGTTAATATTGAGAGTATAGGCCTACTAATACCAGAACAAAGGAGGTAAAAATTGAAGGAAAATTCAACAATAGATGGTTTAGTTTTCATTTAGGGAATTAACATAAGAAGAAGGATAGAAATAAATATAATGATGACTTTCCTCTCTCTCTTTTTTTTTTTTTTTTTGGCCTCTCAGGGCAGCTTTCGGGATCTTTGTTCCTGACTAGGGATAGAACCCATGCCCGCTGCAGAAGCATGGACTCCTAACCACTGGGCAGCCAGGGAATTCCCCTGATGCCTTTTTTCTTAATTGCCATGCCTTCATTCACTAAATCAAAAGTAATCAATCATTCCAGTTATTGCTTTACATGTCTTACAGGAAGAACACTATAAGAACAGAATAAGGATGCCTTATCATTTAAAAGACAGCCTCCATTTGTCTCATACTGTTATTGATGGTTTGATTCAAAGATGAAATATACTCCCCAGAGTACCTTTAACAGCAACTAACACAAAAAAGCAAACACATCAACTCTTAATTATTTTTTATTTTTCAAGTGATTATGATAAATGAGAGCAAGGCCAAGCTATAAGTTTCAAATTTTTTTTGAAAATATACCACATATTATCCATAAAACATAAATGTTTTAATGTAAGCATTCACCTTCCCCAAAATAAATACATGAAGATTAAAGACAATTTGAACTTTGAGAAACTATGACTCTCCTGCCAAATTGATCTTCTTAATATAATGTGAGATAGCAGCTAACGTAATTAGTTATAATTCCAGAAATGAATTACATCACTGTTATGTGCTTTAAGAACAGCTAATGAGTGTAGCCTGGTGCATGCATGCATGCTGTCTCCAGTTCTTTCCAACTCTTTGCAACCCTGCTTCGGCTCCTCTGTCCATGGGACTCTCCAGGCAAGAATACTGGAGCGGATTGCCATGCCTTCCTCCAGGGGATCTTCCCCACCCAGAGATCAAACCCGCATCTCCTGCACTGGGAGGCGGGTTCTTTACCACTAGCCCCACCTGGGAAG
Source organism: Aepyceros melampus (assembly GCA_006408695.1). Classification (NCBI taxonomy): domain Eukaryota; kingdom Metazoa; phylum Chordata; class Mammalia; order Artiodactyla; family Bovidae; genus Aepyceros; species Aepyceros melampus. The sequence continues at coordinate 68,773 of SJXQ01002208.1, forward strand.
CCCAGCCTTGTGCCATCATAGAAACTTGTTAATCCAAGATAGAATCTGATGCTGGATATTTCCCCTGAAATTTAGTCTCTGAAAGATTTTCTCACTTGTGTATATTTTTTTTCCGCATAAAACCTGCATCTTAATGAAACTCTTGTATGTGTAGGAAATTTCTTTACCAGTTATTTTACCACCAAGAAATAAGCCAATTTAAATGTCTTACCAGATAGCAACATAATAGATATTTTTAAGAAAAAACAAAAAATTGGCCAAATTACTAAATTCATGCCACAATATAGTAATAAAATAATGAGGTTAATTTCAGTCTTTCATCCAAATACTCTTTGGAGCAAAGTAAAATGTGTCATTTTCACCCTGGCTGCTTTTTTTTTTTTTTTGCACTCTGTCATCCATCTGCTCATTGGCTTCTCCAATGGGCTTCTCCAATTTTCCCTATTAAATGACCCTCCAGGATACTCTGACAATGACCTTGGAGGGAATTTACATCCGTTTCTGTTAGTTTGTTTGCTTGTGCTAGTAATTTCATTGTATTGCTTCTAACCTGGTCCTTTTTTTCTGAAATTGCAAGCTCATGTCTTAACTATGTGCTTGGGAGGCTGGTTCTTCTCGTTGAGCAGATTCCCTGGTGAAGTGGGGGTGGTGCTACTTGTCACCTTCATGGTCCCAGTGAAGGCCACTGTGGGGAGCACAAGACCCTCACTGCCAGTGCCCTTTATGATTTTAGGTTGGTCAGAATTTCTATTTTGCATATTTTCCTTAGTTTCAAGCTCTGACAGGGCAATTTATTTCTCTATGCCTCAGGTTCCATATCTATAAAATGTGAATCATTTCCCTAACAGAATTGTCTAGAGGGTGAAATGAGTTCATACATGTACAGCACCTAAAACAATATTTGACACTTAGTAAGCTCTCAGTAAATGTTAGCTATTCTGCTATTGTTGTTGTTATCATTATTTGAACCACCAATCCATATTCCTTAAGAAAATATAATTTTTGAACACACTATTTTTAAAGAACATAAATGCTGATGTTTATAATTATTTTTAAAACCATAATTTCTGCTAGTTGGGAGTAATTGAAAAAAAAAATCACTGTAGAGAGAGAGAGAGAGAATTGAACAGAACTAAACATGTGAAGGAGCACAGTTGTGGCAGGAAATTGAACCAATTCAAGGAGCCAAAAAACAACAAACAAAAAACACTGCTTAGAGAGATGACACACTTGCTTTTCAAAAGAACTGGCTGTGCTGGTTTCCCACCTGTTCAGGGGAGTCTTGCAGATCAACACAATCAGCCCTCTTAGGAAGTATCTGCATTACTACTCCCTGCCATGGTAGCCACCACGCCTTCTGAGAGGCGGTATGGCTAACACCAAGTTCCCAAAACACACGCACAGTAAGCGTCCCGATAACTCACTATGCCTGGAAATGTTCTTCTTTCCGAATTTTTATAAACGTAAATTTGCTGACACAAAAAAGAATTTACAGATTTTACTTTTATATCTGTAACAGAATTTTAGAGCCTTTTGTTCTTTTTTATTAGAAAAGATATATACTTGTAAAAACTTAAATATAACAAGATTATATAAAAAAAAGTAAAAGCCTTCCATCCCTGTTCCCTAGAAACACATTTATCATATAGCATGTATCAAGTAGCTATATAGATACCTTTACATACACATACTTTTGTATGTGCACAGGAAAAAAAAAACTGTATATAAAACTGAACAATTCTATAACATTAATCAGAAGTTTGCTTTCTTTACTCAACAGTGTATTAAAGATATCCTTCCAAATCAGAAAAAAAATAAAACTTTTCAAAAGAACAAAACTTCAAAAAAGGCTTATCTTTAAGCAAAATTAACACTCCAAGAAGAAAGACCATGTTTATTCTATCCAGAATTATAAGAGAAGTGATTGTCTCTTCCAAATCAGAATTTAACTTTTAATGATAAATTATCTTCTTGACTGGTTCACTAATGTTCTCACATATAATAGTGGGATAGAATCATCTAGTCCTAGCTACCAAAGTTAACTAATTTTTCATGCTTCAAGTAAAGTTGCTCAATAATTTGATAATGAGTATAGAGTTAATCTAAAATTGGAATTTTCAAAGGCGTTGTTTTTTTTCTTCCTCTCTCATATCAGAATTGGAGAAGTAGTAGGAGAGCCAAGGCAGAGCAAAGCTGATGGTTTCACAAGCCAGAATGCAGAACTGAGCAAGCCTGAAATGGGAGCAAGCAAATGCAAACAAGTACAGAAGCTAGAAATAAGAATGCAGCAAAGTTGCCAGCAAAGGAGATCATTGACAAAATGAAAGGCAGTGTACAGAATATAAGAAAAATCTCCAAATCATCTACCTGATAGGGGTTAATATACAAAATATATAATGAACTCATACAACTCAACAGGGGGAGAAAAAAGAAAAAACACCCAAGAGGCAAAGGAACTGAACAGACATTTTCCCAAGAAGACATAGAGATGGCCAACAGATAATGAAAAGGTGCTCATCACCACTAATCATAAAGGCAACGCAAATCAGAACCATAATGAGACTATTACCTCATACATGATACAACGACTATTATCAAGAGACAAGAAACAAAAAGTATTGGCAAAGATGTAGAGAAAATAAATGTTTTGTTGTTGCAAGCCCCTAAGATTTTGTTACTGGAGCAAAGTTGACTAATACAGAAATTGGTACCTAGAAGTAGGGTGCTGCTCTATGGCCCTACCTTCTGCACCAGATATCAGGTGGCGTGGAAACTGTTATTTGGAGCTAGAAAAATGGTGACGCGTGTTATACAAGTATCAAAAATTTGGTGAAATTTTCACCAGCAATAATGTAAGTTCAGTTCAGTCGCTCAGTCGCGTCCGACTCTTTGTGACCCCATGAATCGCAGCACTCCAGGCCTCCCTGTCCATCACCAACTCCCAGAGTTCACTCAGACTCACGTCCATTGAGTCCGTGATGCCATCCAGCCATCTCATCCTCTGTCGTCCCCTTCTCCTCCTGCCCCCAATCCCTCCCAGCATCAGGGTCTTTTCCAATGAGTCAACTCTTCACATGAGGTGGCCAAAGTACTGGAGCTTCAGCTTTAGCATCATTCCTTCCAAAGAAATCCCAGAGTTGATCTCCTTCAGAATGGACTGGTTGGATCTCCTTGCAGTCCAAGGGACTCTCAAGAGTCTTCTCCAACACCACACTTCAAAAGCATCAGTTCTTCGGCGCTCAGCCTTCTTCACAGTCCAACTCTCACATCCATACATGACTACTGGAAAAACCACAGCCTTGACTAGATGGACCTTAGTCGGCAAAGTAATGTCTCTGCTTTTGAATATACTATCTAGGTTGGGCATAACTTTTCTTCCAAGGAGTAAGCGTCTTAATTTCATGGCTGCAGTCACCATCTGCAGTGATTTTGGAGCCCAAAAAAATAAAGTCTGACACTGTTTCTACTGTTTCCCCATTTATTTCCCGTGAAGTGATGGGGCCAGATGCCATGATCATCGTTTTCTGAATGTTGAGCTTTAAGCCAACTTTTTCACTCTCCACTTTCACTTTCATCAAGAGGCTTTTTAGCTCCTCTTCACTTTCTGCCATAAGGGTGGTGTCATCTGCATATCTGAGATTATTGATATTTCTCCCGGCAATCTTGATTCCAGCTTGTGTTTCTTCCAGTCCAGCATTTCTCATGATGTACTCTGCATATAAATTAAATAAGCAGGGTGACAATATACAGCCTTGACGTACTCCTTTTCCTATTTGGAACCAGTCTGTTGTTCCATGTCCAGTTCTAACTGTTGCTTCCTGACCTGCATACAGATTTCTCAAGAGGCAGGTCAGGTGGTCTGGTATTCCCATCTCTTTCAGAATTTTCCACAGTTGATTGTGATCCACACAGTCAAAGGCTTTGGCATAGTCAATAAAGCAGAAATAGATGTTTTTCTGGAACTCTCTTGCTTTTTCCATGATCCAGCAGATGTTGGCAATTTGATCTCTGGTTCCTCTGCCTTTTCTAAAACCAGCTTGAACATCAGGGAGTTCACGGTTCACATATTGTTGAAGTCTGGCTTGGAGAATTTTGAGCATTCCTTTACAGGTAATAAACCTAATAAATGTATGGCTTTGGGTGAAGAGAATGTAAAACAAAATGGTAATAGTGTACTTTGGTCACTCCTAGCTGTATTTACATAGAGGGCAATGGCGCCCCACTCCAGTACTCTTGCCTGGAAAATCCCATGGACGGAGGAGCCTGGTGGGCTTCAGTCCATGGGGTCGCTAAGAGTCAGAAATGACTGAGCGACTTCACTTTCACTTTTCACTTTCATGCATTGGAGAAGGAAATGGCAACCCACTCCCGTGTTCTTGTCTGGAGAATCCCAGGGACGGGGAGCCTGGTGGGCTGCTGTCTATGGGGTCGCACAGAGTCAGACACGACTGAAGTAACTTAGCAGCAGCAGCAGCTATATTTAACAAGATTCTACAAAAGAGGTGAGTTCATGAAAAGAACAAGCCTATCTACAAGCAGGATGCAAGGGAAATACAGGACCCAGAAATCCTACAGTTGCCATCCTTAGAGCTACAACTGTTTCTCACCTGTTTCAAATGAAATTTGAAAATACTCTGCAACACAGGTCAAATAAGATAGTCTGGAGGCAAAGAGAGGACTCGGAAAAAGAATAAGACTCCATGAAAGCCCTGATAAGTACAAAGTACAATCAACAAAAAGAACAAATATCAAGGAGATGTTTGGAGATGGTTTATTTTAAATAAGGACTGTGTTTTATTATTTACGGGGCAGCAACGGAGAAACAGACATAGAGAACAGACTTATGGACCTGTGAGATGTTCGGAAAGAGTATCATGGAAACTTACATTACCACATATAGAACAGATAGCCAATAGGAATTTGCTGTATGGCTCAGGAAACTCACACAGGGGCTCTGTATCAACCTGGAGGGGTGGGATGGGGAGGGAGGTGGGAGGGAGGTTCAAAGGGGAGGGGATATATGTGTACCTCTGGCTGATTCATGTTGAGATACAACAGAAAACAGAATTCTGTAAAGCAATTATCCTTCAATTAGAAAATAAATAAAAGAAAAAGGACTGTGTTTTAAAAGACAGTGTTAAAAAGAATTGTGACTGTTAAACATGAAAACAGTAAACATAAAACCACCTTTGGGCAGCAGTCATCTGGGGGCTTGGCTGGACTAGATGGCTCACTCTGTGTGGCCACTTCACAGAGACATCTGAAGTCTCGGCTCAGTGGGGCTCTGGAACAGCTGAATCTGTTGATTTTTCTCTCTCACTCCCCCAGTTCAATCAATCAATCCCTCTCCTTCTCTCTCTTTCTCTACAGTTTCAGGCCCTCTCATTCATCATAAGGTTTCTCCATGTGGTCTTTCCAGCAGGATAGCCAAACTTCTTACATGGTGGCTTAGATCTTCCAAAAATACAGAAGTGGAAGCTGCCAGGCTTCTTAAGACTTAAGATCAGAACTGGAATAGCATCACTTCTACCGTGTTCTATTCATCAAAACGAATCAAGGTCAGCCCAGATTCAAATTTGAAGGAACTACACAAAGGCATGAACACCTGCAAGCCAGTTTATTGACAGCCATGTCTGGAGATCGGCTGCCAAGATGCACAATAAATATGTATTAAGTAAGCTCATTTATTAATAGCCTTTCACTGTAGCAGAATACATTCTTATTGTGGACACACAATGGTTTAAGATCATCACCCTTGTTTTCACTACGTGCTTACTCACTTGTGTCTGAATCTTTGCAACCCCATGGACAGTAGCCCACCAGGCTCCTTGGTCCATGGAATTTTCCAGGCAAGATATTGGAGTAGGTTGCCATTTCCTCCTTCACGGAATCTTCCTGATCCAGAAATCAAAACCACATCTTCTGTGGCTCCTGCATTGGCAGACGGATTCTTTACCACTTAAGCCACCTGGGAAGCCCCTTATTTTCCGTATCAAACAGCATTTATATAGTTAAGATTTTTGCACTCTATTCCAAAAAAAGGAAAATGAACCAAAAATAAAGCTCTTGGCAGGATTAATAAAGATTTTATTTCAGATATTTTGATTTCATATCATTGTTGTAGTTTAAGGAAAATTAAATGTGAGGAAGTATGTTTGATAACAGTAATTAATAGTGTGTGGACTTAGCCAGAATCCCACATAAAAAACTGAAAAATCAGTTATTTGGAAATCAGGACCCAGGTTCGAGTCCTAGTTTTTAATATTTACTGGAGTATAGTTGATTTACAATGCCATTTCCATTTCAGGTGTGCAGCAAAGTGTCTAGCCTTGAAGACTAACACTGACGGAATGTTTGATTTTGGAAGTCTCTGAACTTCAGTTTTCTCAACTGTAAAATGAGATTATGAGAGCTAATAGTTTTCAAGCATTTTCTAGCATTTGTATCCTTTATTCAACAGCAGTTGGAGGTAGGGAAAAAAGATATGGGGGAGGAGGGATGTGTCCAGCCCTTACTCAGTCAGAGTACTATTATTTTACATACTGAGTTTTCTTTGGAGGACTGCATTTAAACAAATGGTCCTGTAAATATATTTGAAATGAGAGATCTGACCCAAGTTCTCCATTTTATAGATGAGGAATTTTATTGATTTTGTCCCTTTCCACACCCTTCCCTTTGTCTTCTTCATGCCTGTCATCAGTTCTTGTTCCTTCGGACAACACCCCACCCCGACAGTGGCTCCTTAGCCTCGGCTGCCCTATGACCACAGTATTCTGGGTTAAATGATGCCCAACTTTGTGGGGAATGAGGAATTCAAGATGAAAACTGCATGGGATTGTGACATCAAACTCACATGATCAATGAGTGAAAAATACAGAGAAGAAACTCTAATCCTAAATTCCTACCCATGTTAATATTTTAGAAGTGACAATGAGAGAGAAGAAGCCAATAAAATATTCTCAAAATCATGCTTTATTATATACGACATCTTGTAGGACACAAGCGTTCAATTCAAAAAATTACTTAAGTAATAAATGGTATGTTGTTTCCCACAAGAACCCCTGACTAGAAGTTTACATCTAGGAAGTACTTCACTCGCTAGTGTAAAAAATTTTAAGAATGCAGAACTAACCATGTTCCACTGTCTAATGAGTTCTCTCTGTTCCTTCTGAGACACATAAATAATTGCCAAGTTAAGTGATCTCACTTTTTCACTCTAATTAAGTAACACTTTATTCTTCCAAATCCTCAAGATATATCATAAAACTAAAAGTCATAAATGCACATCTTATGTAATCATCCAACTGTCTACAATACTTTTCAAATATCTTTGTGTTGGGATGCAAACAGCATAACATTTCCTGGTCACTGAAGTCTCCTGGTTCCTGTTAATGGTGCTATAAAGCAAGGATACATACTTTCTCTTAGATTTCATAGTAACAAGAATGTGTTCTCTTATTAATGTGAACCCTTCTTCTACTGAATCTTTAAGACTAGAGACCTCATTAGATCACTGGAAAGGTAATTATTCTTTGCTAAAGGATCAAAGTTCCCAAGACCACAAAAGAGAGCCAAAGATGACGGAGGGTGACTGGCTCTGCATCTTGGTGAGCGACCTAAGCTGTTGTAGGCCAGCCTGGCAGGTAGTCGGGAAACTGAGGACGGGCTATGCAGAGCAAGGAAACGCCGTGACAAACTGGAGCCAGCGCTGCTTGCTTCTCGCCATTTCACACCTGCGTTACGTGGGTGATCTGACCCAAGTCTTTCCCCTCGAAACAGCCCAGACTCTGGCCCCTGGCCGGGGACTCAGAAAAGCTGAAAGGGATATGGTAGGAGCTGGGGGAGCTCAGTGCCTGGCTGCTGACTCCCCACCCAAAGGCTGCTGTCAACAGAGTGGGACCCTGCCCTGACTATTCAAGTGTAAAGGAGCTGCTGCTCTTCACATCTCAGGCAGACTTCTCACATGACCAGTCCTAACTAGGAGTCATACAGAGAAGAAAGTTCTGGAAAACAGTTACAACTTAGCTAAGGTGGCACAGTACCAAATTACCACAGTGCCCAGAAGTTCCTTCATGTAAACTGATCCTAAGATGGACTTAAGCCTCTCAAAGGCGACGTATATTCACTCAGTAATAAAGCCTATGACAATACAGAATTTTAATTAATGTGTTTATTTGAAAATTTCCCTCAAAATGTTTCCCTAATATTAGAAACATTGCTACCAGCAAAGAGATACTTATTTTGCTCTTACCTGGATACTCATAAATGTAAATCAACATCCAACAACTTATCACTGACAATTTTTGAAATGGAAAAGGTCCACCTAATACATCTCCATTTCCACCAAATGACTTTTATCATTTCAGCTCTTCTCATACTACCATCTTTTTACTACTCCTAGGTCAAAAAGTATTTAAACTCCAAACAGGAGACCTTCATTCTCCTGTGCAACATGGCTTTTTCTCAGTACCACCATTTATCTATCAGGACTGTATAAATCTGAACTATGATTATGAATATGAATTGAGTTCAAGCTCTTTCTCACAGAACTCTATGTCTCATGCAGATCAGAACAGATGGTATGCTACCCAGTTCTACATCACTGCAAACTCAAGTCAGCTCTGACACTGGCAACATCCTAATATAGCTTGAGAGTCCCTACAGATGTCTCTGACCTCATCAAAGAACTCCTCCAGGGAGAGAGTCACAAGGTCAGCTTTGCCTAAGACCTCTTGGCCCCCAGGGACACACTCTCCTATTCAACAGGGGCCCTGGGCTCCAGGAGGAGTACACCCTCTCCCACTTGCTAGAAGCATTAAGAGTAGTCCCAGGCACTTAAAGGATTTAATGGAACCTTCTGGAAATCACCATCTTTTCAACCATATTCCCCTTCGGACAGGAATATCTTCTTAGCAGGGCATCTGTTAATGTTAGCTAACATATCCCTATGATACAGTGAAAAGTTATTAAGAATTGGAGTAGAAGATCCAAGTTTTGGTTCTGGCACCAGACCTAAGTCTCACTGTAGAAGGTAAACTTCACCTTACGGTGTATGTGTGTTAGGGGGCGGGGGGGTGGTGGTGGTGAGTGGAAATGAGATGGAAATTTCCATGTTGTAAAGTGCAAAAGAGATAATGGCTATCCTATCTTCAACTATTATGAACCTAACCAGTCCATTATCCATGCCATCAACAAGGAAACAGCTTCTCTTGTGTGGGGCCGTATCATTCGGGTGACAGAGGACTGGAGATGACACGGGTCATTTCACACCACGCACAGCCACTGTTCCCTTCTACACAGGCCTGTTGTGGACCTGCCCCACCAGGCCTCACTCCCACTTACTGTGAGGTGGGAAGTCTTTCACATTTAGAGTGAAGGTTGTTATTCTTCTCCCTGTCTCTCAGGGTCCCTGCTATCCCTCCCTACAGTCCAGCCTTATATTACTCAGGGTTAGACGGGCACTATAATCCCGACAGATAAATGCAGAAAACATGTATGTTATGGATATAAATGTCTATTAACATGGAACATGCTTTTCTCCTTCTCTCTAAGTTTTATGTCACCTATGGTCAACAATTGCAACTTTTTTCCCCAATAACATTCCTAGATAAGATCATATATTTGACTTCATTTTCCTTACTTTTTTTTCCTTAAAGTTATTTAAGTATTGTTTATAATCCAAGGCAAACATATAACCAAAACAACTTAATAAAAAAGTAAACCTAACGTCTGCCATATTTACATTTAAAATGCAGAGAAATAAGTATGTGGAAACTATTTCCATTATCTGCTAGATATATAAAATATTTTGTGCATGTATAGACGACTGAAGAACAGTAAGTTTCAGTTTCCTTCTCTCTCTTCCTCCACCCTGACCGTGCTCACATCCTTAGCAACCAGACAAAATCAACTTCAGACTCTGAAGGGTAGGTTACACACAATCAAAAATATCAACTTTTATTTTAAAATGTTAAACTTACTACAGGCTGATCAAGAAAGATCAAATTTGAATTTTTTAAATGTAGTATTTGAAATTGGAAAATTTTGGTTTATAACTAATAATTTTTAAGTTGCAAGAACATTTCATGAAGACGTTGCCCGTTTCAAATACTCAATAAGATCTTCTCTCTCACTCCTCTTTTTAAGACCAGCAAAGACCATTTTAGTTCCAGGGATATATTTCTTTGGATTCTCCAAATATTCCATCAGAGTCTGCTCTCCCCAGATAATGCCTATAAAGGTGAAAATAAGTTTTAAGTTTGCATAATTACATTTATAAAATTTACTTACTGATGTGATCTACATTCGTGAACAAAAGCTTACTTTTGGACTCTATAGGAATGCTATTATAACTGAAAATACTTACAGTTTCTGACCTACAAGAAAATTCCAAAATTAGCCTTTGGTGATCTGCTGTTTGGGTTTCTTATAGAAATCCAATGCTGTTTAAGATTATCTAAGGTACACCAATGAACCAACCCAGACATGTGCCTAAGCAGTATGGCATCCTCCTAGAGTCACAGAGTTCATTCTAGAAAAGATCTTAGAGATCAACTGACCCAAATCCTTATTTTGCAGATAAGTAAATGATGACCCAAAGAGAGGATAATAACTTAAGATGACAAGGCTACACAGAATCAAGAACCTGTGACTAGTAACTCGTATTTCCATGTTTGGGGTTGGGGTTGGTTGGTTGGTTTGTTACCAATCATAGCAAGCTGCCTCTGTCTAGATCTCTACCAAAAACTTATGACTTCAGGAATCCAGTTTTAAAACCAAAGAAAAAGGTTGCTTCTAACTTTTTTTTCCTTTCTGAAACCAGTTAAAAAGAACTTGAACAAAGAGAAATAGAAATGCTAATTCTACTTTTAATAAAATTCTTGAGGGAGTGCCTCTTATCACCAAATTTGATACAATTAGAAAACTACCACGGACATAAAACCTGGACCAGAGTGAGAGGACACTTGTCACTAACTTCAAGACAAAAGTTCTCCAGAATAGGTGACAAATCCTAAGGGGCAGAGTCATAACCCTCTGGCCCCAAAAGAGTACAGTATATATCGACTGGCTTTGAAAGTCTAAATTCAATTTGATATCATGGAGGGCCAGGGGAGCCAGGATTAAAAAAGAAAACACATCTTTAACAGAAAGATTCTACCTTGTTACAGGATAGAAAAGAAAGGTACTGGGTAATCCTGGAACTACCAGACTTGGTCAGCTGAAGAGCCAAATAACCCCCCAGCCAACATTCACACATACACTTATCTCTAAAATATAACTGTGGGTAAGGAAGACTTCATAACCAACTGGAAAGCTCAGACCCTCACTCTTACTGACCTTCTACAAATATCCATCCTGATGAATTGTCCTCATCAAAAGATGAGTAGTAATCAAAAAGGAATCAGCATGAAAGAGTACTAAAAACACATACACACAACATGCACACACACACAGCAGAAAGGAATACAGAAAAGCCAAAAGATAAATGAAATATACACATCAGAAATTGTCAGAAATATCATGACCGCACTCCCATGGATTCAAAAACGATCTTTACAAAGCAAAGGTTTACAGCAGAGCTACAAAGGGTCAAGGAGAAAATGATAAAAACAGAAGACATAAATGACAGCAAAAAGAATAGACATTGCTGATAGCACACTCAGGCTTGAAAGTATTGATAAAAAACAAAATGAAAAAAATTAAAAGTTAAAACAATCAAAGGAAGAATAAGTTATAGCAGATAAACAGACAAAAGATATTCCAAATATGTACAACTGATGGCCCAAGTAATATTTCTTTAAAAAACAAATGAAAAAGTATAAAATTTTAAAAACATGTAGTGCAAGAAAACTTTCAAAAATAAAAGTTCTGAGTCTACCAACTGAAAAAACACATATCTCAGGAAAGTCTGAAACAGATGAATCAAGGCTTATACACAACCCAATAAGTTACTAAATTTTAATAAGAATTTTATTGAAACTTGGGGAAAGAATAAAATAAAAATAAAACCAATTAATTTATAATGGAAAACAATTAGGCTGGCTTCAGATTTCTTCAAAGAATAATCCAACACAAAGCATACAAAATCTTGAGGAACTAAAAGAATCATCCAATTATTTTATGTCTAGCCAAAATATTCAAGTGTAATGGGAATCCATGGATGCTTTCAAACATTAAGAACTAAGATAATATGGCCCCAGTAATTCTTTCTTAGCATAACTACTGATAGATAACCTTCTACCAACCAAAAGATAAATATAGACACTGTAAAAGTTGGGAATAAGCACTAATCCAATCTAAATGTAGGACAAGTGTTAAAGCAACTATGGTAATTATAATTACATAGGACATAAATTATATATATCATGTCAGAGCAGAAATAAAAACATAAGTAGCAAGAGTTAAGAGACAGCATGGAAAAAATGGGAGGTTGTACAACTACTTTGATTTTCTCATCCTCCAGAGTAAAGAACAGACAGATATTAAGTAGTTTAAAAAAATAATAGAGGCATGTGATATAACTTAAAGTATGAATATGACCACTAATATTATGAAGATGATTACCATATAAAATTAGTCAGTGAAGGGAAAGGAATAGGGGAGGACAGGAAGACATGAACATCACTTATATGGTGAATATCCTGTTGAACGATTTGAATGTTCAGATAGTGTAAATGATTTCAAACTATTTATTAAATGATTAGTACATTTAAGATTTTATGTGTCCTCTGTCTCTTTATGATAAAAGGAAAAAGATTAATCTCTAATAAGTTAGTTTAGCTAATATGTTAACCCCATGATATGACTTCATTAAAGGTCCAAGAAGAACTGAGTTTGAATCTGAGTTATATCACTTGATAGCACAGAATCCTGGGCAAATCATGAGTTAATTTATTTCTAAAATTTACTCAATTATCATTGCCTCCCAAAATATTATTTTGACAATAATAATTCTTATCAAGTCTGTCTTTGATCAAGCTGTGCTAAAGTATTTTTCAAATCTTTATTTTATTCTAAATAAAAGCTTGTTTTTTTTAATTATTTGTTTATTATTTATTATTTTATTTATTTATCATTTTAAAAGCTTGTTAAATTTTACCGGCTTTAGTGAGATATAATTGATGTATAACATTCTCTAAGTTTAAGGTGTACAATATGTTGATTTGATACATTTATAGATTGATTTTTCATTACCACCATAGCAAGAGCGAAAAACTCCACCCCATCAATAATTGCCATTGCTTTCTGTAGTAAGAACATTTAAGATATACTCTCTTATCCACTCTCAACTATATAATACAGGATTATTAGCTATAATCACCATGTTATACATTAGATCCTCCGAACTTGTTAATCTTGTAGCTGGAAGTTTGTACCCTTTGACCAGTATCTCTCCATTACCCTAACTCCCCACCCCGGTCACTACTACTCTACTCTCTATTTCTCTAAGCTTGGGTTTTTTAGATTCCACGTGTAAGTGACATTATACAGGATTTGTCTTTCTCTGTCTGACTTATTTCACTTAGCATGATGCACTCAAGATTCATCCAAGTTGTTGCAAATAGCAGGATTTCCTTCCTTCTCATGGCTGCATAGTATTCTATTGTGTATAAACAGCATATCTTCTTCACTCTTCCATCCACTGATGGACTCTAGGTCATTTCAATATCTTGGCTATTGTAAATAATGCCATAAGGAACATGGTGGTATAGATATCTCTTCAAGGTTCTATTTTCATTTCTTTTGGATGATATCCAGGAGTGGGATTACTGGATCATATGGTAGTTATATTTTTAACTTTTTGAGGAAACTATATACTGTTTTCCACAGTGGCTGCATCAATTTACATTCCCACCAACAGTGCAAAGGGTTCCCTTTTCTCCACATCTCTGCCAATAATTGTTATTTCCTGTCTTTTGATAACAGCCACTCTAAAGGTGTGAGGTGACAATCTCATTTGCATTACTGGGTTACTAGTGATGATGGCCACCTTTTCATGTATCTGTTGGCCATCTGTGTATCTTCTTTGGAAAAATATCTATTCTGTTCCTCTGTAAATTTTTAAATTTGGCTGTTTGGTTTTCTCTCTATTGAGTTGTATGAGTTCTTTATATATTTTGGGTATTAACCCCTTATTAGATACATGATTTGTAAATATGTTCTCCCATTCAGTAGGGTGCCTTTTAATCTTGTTGACTGTCTCTTTTGATGTTCAGAAGCTTTTCAGTTTGATATGCTGTGCTGTGCTTAGTTGCTCAGTTGTGTCCAACTCTTTGCGACCCCACGGACTATAGCTCGCAAGGCTCCTCTGTCCATGGGGATTCTCCAGGCAAGTATATTGGAGTGGGTTACCATGCCCTCCTCCAGGGGCTCTTCCCAACTCAGGGATCAAACCCAGGTCTCCTACTCTGCAGGCAGATTATTTACCAGCTGAGCCACCAGAGAAGCCCAAGAATACTGGAGTGGGTAGCCTATCCCTCCTCCAGAGGATCCTCCCAACCCAGGAATCGAACCGCAGCCTCCTACATTGCAATGGATTCTTTACCAGCTGAGCTACCAGGGAAGCCCTTAGTCTGATATAGTCTCATTTATTTTTGCTCTTTTTGCTTTTGCCTTTGGTGTCATATCCAGAAAACCACTGTCAAGACCAATGTGGAAGAGTTTTCCCCTATGTTTTCTTCTAGGAGTTTTATAGTTTCCAGTCTTATGTTTAAATCTTTAATGCATTTCAAATTAATTTTTGTCAGTAATATACAATAGAGTCCAATTTCATCCGCTACTTATCATTCTTATTTCATTAGTAAAACTAACAAATACTCATATTATATGTCCAAGTAAGTCACAAATACTACTTAAACAATCTCATTTAGGAAAATTTTATTTCTAATGTTAATGTTAAAGACAAGCCCTATAAGCCTTTTATCTTTGACAATAGCCTATAATAAAAGATATATTTGTGATAAGTTTTAATATGATTTCAAATCAATATTAATAAGCAAAGAAAATGTTAAAAAGAGTTTTAAAATGTTGGCAGGTAGAGGGACAATAATAACTGTCCTAAAAATCAGAACTTTAAAAGTTGACTGTTCTTATAAGAGGATAATAAAATAAAGACACTATAGAAAAATATTACTTGAAAAGTTAAAGAGCCATATAAATGCAAACAATAAATGCAAGTTTAAGACTTACTGTATTAAGTGCAATTCAATTCTCATACTAACTGTCTAGAGTTAGCACAGACTCCAAAGTTTCCAACAAGATTGCCTCACTTTAGATTAGTTGCAAGTTCAGGGTACCCAGCCCATCCAAACTTCTAACCAATCGGCTATAAATTTAAGGGTTCCCAGGACCCCCTTAGGTATGATAATTCAGTAAAACAATTCACAGAACTCAGGAAAGCACCACTTAAAAATCACAGTTTTACTATAAAGGATACAAATCAGTACCTGCCAAATGGCGAGACCCATATGGTGAGTTCTGGGAAAGCCACAAACACAGAGGGTCCTGGCTCTGTGGAATCAGGGCTCATCACCCTTCTAGTGCACGGACGTGCTTACCAACAGAAGCTCAAGCAGAGCTCCCACTTTAAAGTGGTCAGAGTTTTTGATTGGGGTTTCATTACATAGACTTGACTGACTGCATCACTCACCATGTGCCTGAACTCAGTCTCCAGCCCCTATCCCCTATACCTGGAGATTAGACTGATATCACCTAGTCCAAAGTCCCAATTCTCTAATCAAAGAGTTGGTCTTTCCAGCCCTATCAAGAACCCTACTGAATTTTCTCATTAGCATAACTCAGGCTGCAATCTCAAGGCCCAACATGGAACAACAAAGACACTTGTGTGTGTGTGTGTGTGTGTGTGTGTGTGTGTACACGTTAGTCTCTCTGTTTGTGACTCCATGGATTATATATAACCTCCCAGGCTCCCCTGTCCATGGAATTTTCCATACAAGAATACTGGAGTGGGTTGCCATTCCCTACTCCAGGGGATCTTCCTGACCCTTCCTGACCCAGGGATCGAACCCAGATCTCCAGCATTGCAGGCAGATTTTTTTTTTTTTTTTTACCATTTGAGCCACCAGGGCAAACCCTCTTATCACTGGGAAATTCCATTGTTTTACAGATCCCTCCCAAGAACCTGAGATAAAGACCAGACAAATTCTTTATTAAAGAATATCTACTAACCAGCATTTCTACATATCCTAAATACAATGATATTGTATTATAACAACTATGCTTCCCAGGTGGCACTGGTGGTAAAGAACCCACCTGCCAATGCAGGAGACCTAAGAAACATGGGCTCGATCCCTGGATTGGGAAGATCCCCTGGAGGAGGAAATGGCAAACCACTCCAGTATTCTTGCCTAGAGAATCCCATGGACAGAAGCGTCCGGTAGGCTAGAGTCCATGGAGTCGAAAAAAGAGAAATGACTGAAGCGACTGAGCCCAATGTAAGTAATGTAACAACTACACAGATGTTTTAAAAAGGTGATAAACACCCTTGACTTGACAAAGATTAAACTTTATGTTGCTTTAATATAAGAATTATCAATAGTCTATATATGTATTTTATATGTATGTGGTCCTTTTTTGTCAGTGTCCCCTAAATAAAACTGTGTTGAGACCCCTACCCTCTGGTGCCTCAGAATGTGGTTTTGTTTGGAAATAAGGTCATTGTGGCTGTGATTAGTAATGATCACAACTGAAAAGTAAGATAGGCCATACTGAGGAGGATAGGTCTCCCAACCCAGTATTACTAGTATCCTTACTAGAAGGCCATGTGAACACAGACACATGGGGACAATGGAACAATAAGGCAGAGACTGGAGTCATGCAGCTGAAGGCCCCAAACTCCAAGTTTACTGGCAAACACCCAGAAGCTAGAAAGAAGCAAGGGAGGATTGCTTCAGAAAGAGCATGGCCATGCCGACATCCTGATTTACACTTCTAGCCTCCAGAGCTATGAACCCATAAATTTCCACTATTTTAAGCCACCTAAGTTATGGTCCTTGGTTACAGCAGCCCAGGAAACTATAACCGCCCTCCAGTGCTAAGATGTAGCAGTAGTGCTCTAAAACAGACTTAGCATATACTTCCCGCCTCATCAGAGTTTGCCTGGGAACCCAAGTCTAGGAACAAATGGCTTTACCACTTTTCCATCCTACTAAACGGCATTGCTCTCAAGGCTTTGAGAAAATGAAAAGTATCATACTTTCACATATGCACAGAAAAAGCTGGCAATCTAGATGTGTTCATTTTCTTTTACTCAAACCATTTGACTATCCATAAGGTCTCTTTTTCCAAAATTCCCGATAACAAAAATTTCACTACATCTTATCTATCTGTAGTATAAGTAACTCACAATTAATCTTTTTTATTGTAATATAAGTGCTGAACATTAAGCTTTCAATTGCTGAGGCAACTCTTTCAAATATATACATTTTGAACAAATGCACTACCAGCTGCACAGTCTCTTGGACTGCAAGGAGATCAAACCAGTCAATCCTAGAGGAAATCAATCGTGAATATTCATTGGAGGGACTGATGCTGAAGCTGAAGCTCCAATACTTTGGCCACCTGACTCTAAGAGCCAACTCACTGGAAAAGACTCTAATGTTGGGAAAGACTGAAGGCAGGAGAAGAAGGGGATAAGAGAGGACAATTTGGTTGGATGGCATCACCTGGCTAAATGGACATGACTTTGATCAAGTTCTGGGAGATGGTGGAGGACAGGAAAGCCTGGCATGTTGCAATCCATGGGGTCATGGAGAGTCAGACATGACTGAGTGACTGAGCAACAACTACCCAAGTAGATGGAGAGCCAGGTTGCCCACCATGAAGTTCCCTTTCTTCAGAAAGCTCTGATAGACCCACATACCTATTTGACTGACCTTCTTGCTTTTCCCTTCCCATGCTTTAATTTGTGCTTTTATATTTTAAATTCACCAGTAAAGAGTGAACCCATAAAACTCTAGGCAACCCATCGTCAACCCCAATAAAAGCAAAACTCCAAGCCCGTGCTCTCTCTCTCTACCTGCAACCACACTGTGTGGCCCCAGGCATGTTATGTACCCTCAAGGATCTGTGAGTAATAAACTTTGTTTTTTTTCCAGTTTCCTGATGTTGTTGCTAAAGTAAAGTGCACCTTGCAATCATATTAAGAAATCTAATAGGCTGAGACCAACCCCAAACACTATCTTACTAGAAACATTAATACAGGTTGAAATAAGTAGCATCCCTCTTTCGACAAAAAGCAAGCTATTACATGTGCACTAGAAAATAAAAAAGAGTATACAAGATGCCAACTACCCATATTAAAGCCTTTCTCTTACAACATGGTCTGCAAAGCTCAATCAAGTAAGGTAATTTAGTTTATGTTGTTGTTGTCATTTAGTTGCTAAGTCGTATCTGACTCTTTCGCAACCCCATGAACTGTAGACTGCCAGGCTCCTCTGTCCATGGGATTTCGCAGGCAAAAATACTGGAGTGGGCGCCATTTCCTTCTCCAGGGGATCTTCCCAACCCAGAAACTGAACCTTCATCTCTTACACTGGTAGGCAAGTTCTTTACCACTGAGCCACCAGGGAAGCCCAATTTGGTCTATATAAGCAGTATAAAACCTATTAAGAAAATTTTTAGTACTAAATTCAAATCACTAATGAAAGGACTCATAGCTGCCAATAATCTATATTTAAAACTTCTTCAAACACCAAGTAAAGACATCACAAGAAAATGACAAACCAATTATCTCTTATGTAAAAATTTTCAACAAAGTACTAGCAAGTTAAATTCAACAGTACTGTTAAAAGAATTGCACACTACAACCAATTGGGATTTATCCCAGGAATGCAAGAATATTCAACACAGGAATACAAACATTAATAGAGCAAAAGGAAAAAAAAAAAAAAAACACGATTATCTCAACAGACACAGAAAAAGCATTTCACAAAATCCAAAACCTTTTCATGATAAAAAAACATTCAGCAAACTTGCAATAGAAAGGACCTTGCTTAACATGAAAAACAGAATTTATGGAAAACCCACAGCTAGCACCATATTCAAGGTAAAAAATGGAAACCTTTCCCTCTAAGATCAGGAATAAGATAAAAGATTCTCACTTTTACCAGAGCTATTCAGAATTCTACCAGAAGTCCTCCCCAGAACAATTAGGAAAGAATAACAAATAAAAGCTACTCAGGTTGGAAAGGAAGTAAAACTATCTCTATTCACAGGTGACATAATTCTCTACATAGAAAATGCTATAGAATCACAAAAAATCTACTAGAGATAATAAATGAATTTAGCAAAGTTGCACAGTAGAAGATCAACATGGCTTCTCTGGTGGTGCAGTGGTAAAGAATCCATCTGCCAGTGCAGGAGACACAAGAGACATGGGTTTCATCCCTGAATCCGGAAGATTTCCTAGGGTAGGGAATGGCATCCCACTCCAGTACTCTTGCCTGGAAAACTCCATAGACAGAGGAGCCTGATGGGATACAGTTTATGGGATCACAGAGAGTCAGACGTGACTGATTGAGCACCCACACCAAAAAAAGGAAAGGCATCCTATGTTCATAGAATATAATGTTAATACTGTTAAAATGGCAATACTCGCCAAAGCAATTTACAGATATTATGCAATCTCTATCAAAATTCTATAGGCCTTTTTTGCAGAAATGGAAAAATGATCTTCAAACTCAGGGAGTTACAAAGGGTCCTGAAAAGCCAAAAAAAATACTGAGAAATAAAAACACTGTTGGAGGGCTCATCCTTCCGAATTTCAAAATTCATTAGGGAGCTACAATAACCAAGACAGTCTGGCACTAGAATAAGAACAGAAAGGCAGTAGGCTGCACTTCTGTGTGTCTGCAAGAAGAGAACACAGACAAACGGAAGAGAACTGGAAGTCCAGAAGAAACCTCAGCTGATTTCCAACAAGCGAGTAAATTCCATTCAACTGTGAAAGAATGAATCTCTGCAACAAATGGTTCGAGGACAACTAAATAACCACGTGCAAAAGAATAAAGTGGGACCACTACCTCACTCTATATAAAAAGTTAATGATAATTAATTAGAGGTAAGACAGTGGCCCAAATCTAAGAACTAAAACTATTAGAAGAAAATATAGGGTAAATCTTTATGACCTTGGATATGGTGAGAGATTCTTAGATTTAACATCCAAAACACAAGCAACATCAACAAACAGACTTCATACAAATTAAAAGTCACTGTTCATCAAAAGACATTTTTAAAAATAAAGACAATCTACAGAATAAGAGAAAAAAACTGCAAGTCATTATTTGATAAGAGCTTAACGTTCAGAACACATGCACACCTCTTGCAGTGCAGTGCAGCACACGTGTGCTCAGTCATGTCTAACTCTCTGTGACCCCATGAACTGTAGCCCATTAGGCTCCTCTGTCAATGGACCTTTCCAGGCAAGCATACTGGAGTCTTGCTGCCATTTCCTACTCCAGGGGATCTTCCCAACCCAGGGATCGACCCTATGTCTCTTGTGTCTCCTGCATCGGCAGGTGGATTCTTTACCATTGCACCACCTGGAAAGAACTCATAAAACTTAACAAAAAGTCAACTCAAATAAAAATTGGGTAGAGAATATAAACAGACATTTTTCCAAAGAAAATATACAAATGGCAATCAAGCACATGAAACAATGTTCAACATTATAGATCATTAACGAAATACAAAGCAAAGCCCCCAACGCTACTTCCTACCCACTGTTGCTGTGGTTTTTAGCTGCTAAGTTGTGACCAACTCTTTTGAGACCCCATGAGCTGTAGCCCACCAGGTTTCTCTGTCCATGGGATTTCCCAGACAAGAATACTAAAGTGGGCTGCCATTTCCTTCTCCCAAGGATCTTCTCAACCCAGGCATCAAACCACATCTCCTGTATTGCAGGCAGATTCTTTACTGCTAAGCTACCCGGGAAGCCCTCATATCCACTAAGATGGCAGTAAAAGAGAAGAAAAGGGAATAACAAGTGTGGGTGAGTATACAGAGAAATAAGAATCCTCCTCCATTGCCGATGGAAAAGAAAAATGGTGTAACCACTGTGGAGAATAGTTTGACTTTTCCTCAAAAAGTTAAGTGTAGTTAACTGATCCAGCAATTTCATTCCCAGGTATAGATTTAAGGTAACTGAAAACAGGGATTCAAACAAACACTTTTTCACAAATGTTCACAGCAGTACTGTTTAAAATAGGTACAAGCTGGAAACAATACAAATGTCCATCAATTGATGAATGAATAAAAAGAATGATATATATATATATATACACACAGACACACATATACATGCAATGGAATATTACTCAGTAATAAAAAAAAGTAATAACGTACTGATACATGCTTCAATTTCAATAAAAACATGCTAAGCAAAAGAAGTCAAACACAAAAGATCATATATTATATGATTCCTTTCATATGAAATATCCAGAGTAGGCAAATCCATAGAGACAGCAGATAAGTGATTGCCAAAGGCTGGTAGTTAGATATGAGGAGTGATTATTTAATGGGTACAAGGGTTTTTCTGGGATAACAAAAAAGCTTTGAAACTACAGAGGTAGTGATTGTACAACACTATGGATACAGTAAATGTTTCTGAATTTTACACTTCAAAATGGCTAATTGCATTTATGTGAATTTCATCTACTAGAAAAATAAAAAGAAATATAAAGTAAAGTAAAATAAAAATCTCTCCAAATAGTAGTATAGTAGTGATTTGAAATTTGGACCAGTAAGAAATGCTCAGATCCCAAGAACAGTTCAAAACAAAGAAGTACTTTATTTTTTAAGTGAATGCTAATTATATTTATAAATATATATAGATATCTCCAGGAGCAATAAATTGCTTTGCAAACATATTACAGTCTTTTGCAACTATTTTTAATTTCAACCTAAAATCACTGTCATCTACATACCTTCTATCAACAAAGAAATGACTGACTATACTTTTTCAAGCTGAAAAATAACTGAATATACTTTTTCAAATTGAATACACTTTTTCACCCTGCTAAGAATCGTTACCACAAATAGAAAATTATCATTATGCCATTAAAACATAATTTGATTTTTTTAATTTAGTTTATGCTTTTTCAAGATAAATGTATTGCAAAAAATGAAGTGCCTTGTATAGGCAAAAAATGAAGTGCCTTGTATAGGCAAAAAATTAGTGCTACAGAGGATTGCTAATTTTGCTGATAAAAACATGACCAGTTATCCAAACACAGATCTTTTGATATACATTAATATTTCTGTAATATAAACATGTGTATTTCATTTTTAATACTGCAAATTAGGAAATTATTATAATATCAAATCCTGTGCTTTCTTCTTTGCTACAAAGTTTCTGGTTCGCTCCAACAACCGCCTAGCTTTTACCTTTGCTTTTGTTTGCCTCAGTATAAGAAAATCCTGGCGCTTGTCCTGTTTTTCTGCCAAAAAGGCCCCAGAGATTTGGACCAGTCTTGTGTTTTCCACCTTTCTCCACTGTGTGGCACTGAGAACATTTTTGAATAAAGATCTTCTTGCCTGCCTCAGCATCTGCCATTTTGTTCTGCAATTAAATAGTAAAACCACAGACCAAAGAAAATATCAGATTTGCAAAGCTGGAGAAAAAGGAATTTCAACACTTTCACTGAAGTATTAATGATATTAAACCAAAATACAATTTAAAGCATGTGCTTTGAATTCTGAGTGCCCAAAAACACAAATACAGCATTCAGTTCTAAAAAGAATTATCTCATTTATCAGATTTATTTTTTATTTCTAGCTATAGCTACTTTGTGAAGTTGCTCAGTCATGTCCGACTCTTTGCAACCCCTGTGGGCTATAGCCCACCAAGCTCCTCTGTCCATGGGATTCTCCAGGCAAGAATACTGGAGTGGGTTGCCATTTCCTTCTCCAGGGGATCTTCCTGACCCAGGATCAAACCCAGGTCTCCCGCACTGCAGGCAGAGGTTTTAACCTCTGAGCCACCAGGGCTACTTTAGAAACTGCTATTGGTATAAGCCTGGTTTTATGTCAGCCTTCAGACAATTATGGGCTTCCCTGGTGGCTCAGATTACCTGAAAATAATTAAATAACAATACTGAGTTTAGTCAGTATTAGTATACATAGCAGAAAACGTGTATTAGTATACATAGCAGAAAATTAGTATACAAGCAGAAAATCTTTCCTCAGTAGGAAAGATTTTATTTTACAGTGATAGACATACACAAAAAATTGTATACAAAGATATTTTTGTTAAGACTGCCAAAAACTCTCCTGTGTACCTAAATAAATGCCTCATCCATCTAAAATGATATAAAAACTAAAATAATTTGAACTTACTGAACAAATGTAGCTTAAAACGCTAATGACTGCAGGACCCTGGTTTTGTTTTCCTGCAGCTTGTGTTCTTTGAAGAATGGGTGCTGGGGCAGTGGAAGTGGGGGTGGATTCCAACATGAGTTACTGTTACAGACATCATGAAAATTCCTAATTCTTTGACAGGTTCTAGGCACATTTTCAGAGAAGGCAATGGCACCCCACTCCAGTACTCTTGCCTGGAAAATCCCATGGACAGAGGAGCATGGAAGGCTGCAGTCCATGGGATCGCTAAGAGTCGAAATGACTGAGCGACTTCACTTTCACTTTTCACTTTGATGCACTGGAGAAGGAAACGGCAACCCACTCCAGTGTTCTTGCCTGGAGAATCCCAGGGACAGGGGAGCCTGGTGGGCTGCTGTCTCTGGGGTCGCACAGAGTCGGACACGACTGAAGCTACTTAGCAGCAGCAGGCACATTTTTACCTTCATAGCTCAATTGAGAAATAGAAAATGTTTGTGTTATTCTGATAATATTGAAAAAACAATATTATTTAACTAAAGTAACTATTCTGGAGAAGGGCATGGCAACCCACTCCAGTATTTTCACCTAGAGAATCCCATGGACAGAGGAGCCTGGGGGCTACAGTCCATGGGGTTGAAAAGAGTTGGACACGACTGAAATGACTTAGCACTCAAAATAACTATTACTGTGAAGCTAGTATTTCATATGTATGTACCATGTGCATGCATGCATGCTAAGTAGTTTCAGTTGTGTCCAGCTCTGTGGGATCCTATGGATTGCAGCCTGCCAGGATCCTCTGTCCGTGGGATTCTCCAGGAAAGAATACTGGTGTCAGCTGCCATGCCCCACTCCAGGGGATCTTCCTGACCCAGGCATCGAACTTGTACTCTCCACTGGCAAGAGATGTAGCTACGTCATTGGCAGGCAGATTCTTTACCACTACCAGCACTACTTAAAATGCCACTACTATTTTTTTTTTAATCTATGTGGAAACCCAAATCAGTGTCAATAATCCACTTAAAGGGAAGACAGAAGTTTTCTTTGGGCAGTATCCAAAACAATTCAACTGTTTATCAGTGCTTTAGGTCTAATACAAAGGGAAATAAGAAAACACTTTATCCAAGAGAAGATTACTTTAAAATTCCAAACTCAAATCAAAATACTGCATTCAATTTCTAATTAGGTGAGTTCTATCAACCTGTATAGGTACAGAATTCACTGAACCTTTGAATAAAGGACATAGAGAGGAAAACTTGAGTCACAAAAACAAACACAAGGCCTTTAGTAAAATGTATTCACTATACCAGTAAAGCTTATGTAATATAAAAACGTTAGGGAGGGGACATATGTATACTTATGGCTGGTTCATGCTATTGTATGGCAGAAATCAACACAACACTGTAAATCAATTATCCACCAATTAAAAATAAATTTAAAAAAAAATCTAAGAAAACCCAAATGTCATCTCAGTACTAAAGGAAACTTTCTTTCCAATTTTTACATAAAGCAGAAAGATCAGATTGATTTTTATACCAATTAAATTTTACTGGTAATTCAGGAAACTAGACTTTAAAAAAAAAGGATAAAACAAAATATATTGCTTATTCACACAGATTTTACATGAAGTCACTAAGAAATATATACTGTCACTGTTCAAACTATCAGTATTTAACACAAAACACTGCTGCTGTCTTTAATCACTGCTGTGCAAGTATCTAAGACCCCTCTTCAAAGTGCATTAAAACCAGTAGATTCAGCAATGGCAGCAAGGGAGGACACAGGAAGAGCAGGAAGGATCTCAAGGGAAGTCATTCTGTCTTATAATCATTTGGCACTCTACTAGTACTTAGTAATTAAGAAGAACTATCTCACTGAAATAGACAAAGATATGACATCTGGTATGAGAATGATCACTCATCCAAAAATGAATTCTAAAGCTAAATAGACCAAGATAAGAGTAGCAAGCAATTACAAAAGCTTACTTAATGCCAGGCATATTCTAATGTGTAAGCCTGTACACATTATTAATGTATTTAATCTCCATGCCAGCCATGTGAAATAGATACTATTAACATCTCCGTTTTTTAAAATGAAGCACATAGACCTCGTTTCAAGTCATAAGCTAATGAAAAGTAGAGAGAGACGGTGAAAGATGAGAGAATTACATCTATAATCCTAGATTTTTAATTTCAACAATTCCCTTCTAAGAGTGATTGAGTCAACCCTGTGTTGAACATAATGTCTGACATACTGCAGCTGCTAAACTGAGTGAAAATACTTAACGAGGAGTAAATGAAAAACTTTTTAATACTGGTACATACCACTGACATTTCTAATTTTTGCCCATAAAAAGAGGAATGTGGTAAGAACAATTAAGATACCATTAAAGTCTAAGAAGTCCATATAACTGAAGTGATGAAAGAGGAAAGAGAAGCTCACTAGAATATTTTAAGGATGAATACTACACTGACTTTAAAAAATTAAGTGGGATTATGCATGTTGTAGTGGGAAAAAGCACTGGAGTGGAGTGTATCACAAAGATGTGACCCTGGGTAAATCGCTTCATGTCTATGAACTACATGCATAGGTGTTTCTATAGCCTTTCTCCTTTCTAATCTGCTGTACTTGAACCTATGATCTGGAACAAGAATACAGCTTTCAGACTCCTAATTTCCAAAGAAAGTTCAAACTATCACACAATTGCACTCATCTCACATGCTAGCAAAGTAATGCTCAAAATTCTCCAAGCCAGGCTTCAACAGTACATGAACCGTGAACTTCCAGATGTTCAAGCTGGATTTAGAAAAGGCAGAGAGGCACCAGAGATCAAATCATCGAAATTGGTGCTGGATCATCAAGAAAGGAAGAGAGTTCCAGAAAAACATCTATTGCTGCTTTATTGACTATGCCAAAGCCTTTGACTGTGTGGATCACATCAAACTGGAAAATTCTTCAAGAGATGGGAATACCAGACCACCTGACCTGCCTCCTGAGAAATCTGTATGTAGCTCAAGAAGCAACAGTTAGAACTGGACATGGAACAACAGACTGGTTCCAAATCAGGAAAGGAGTAGTCAAGGCGGTATATTACCACCCTGCTTATTTAACTTATATGCAGAGTACATTATGCAAAATGCTGGGTTGGATGAAGCACAAGCTGGAATCAAGATTGCTGGGAGAAATATCAGTAACCTCAGATAAGCTTTTGAACTGCAGTGTTGGAGAAGACTCTTGAGAATCCCTCGGACTGCAATAGAGATCCAACCAGTCCATCCTAAAGGAAATCAGTCCTGAATATTAATTTGAAGGACTGATGCTGAAGCTGAAACTCCGATACTTTGGACACCTGATGCAAAGAACTGACTCCTTGGAAAAGACTCTGATGCTGGGAAAGATTGAAGGCGGGAGAAGGGGAGGATGAGGTAGTTGGCTGGCATCACGCACTCAATGGACATGAGTTTGAGTAAGCTCTCGGAGTTGGTGATGGACAGGAAGGCTTGACGTGCTACAGTCCACGGATCATAAAGAGTCGGACACTGAGCGACTGAATTGAATCTCAGCATGCCACCATCTCCTTTTGGAGGCTGACTTCTGCTAAACATGGGCTGAAGGTTCGACTCAAAATCAGTCCCATCCAGAAATCAGAAAGGCTGCAGCGAGGCCCCTGGAAGAAACAGTCTTTGTTGTTCTTAGGACTACTCAGGCTCCACCCGGCTAGGGCTAAGGGAGAGCTTCTTACCACCCAGACGGTTGGGATACTCCTCTCTGAGTGAACCCAGGCCTCAATTGTATCGTGGTCCGTAATGGTGCTCAGATCACATGAGGTCGCAGGTCACTCCCTCCTAGTTAGTCCCATACTTACCTCAGGGCCAGTGGCTCCGTCCTCTCCCTCCCTGCAGAACCTTTAGCGTCAACGTGCAGCTGCTGAGACACAGTCTGTCCTGAGATCAACGCTGGCGATACCGCAGCAGCGCCTCGAAAACTGTACTGCGGGCCCAGCCCAGCATGTGCTTCCGGGACGACGCCGGCCAATGAAGGCGGGGCTCCGTCGGCACTGCTGATTGGTCCTCAAATCCCACGGGAACGAACGCAACTCTCGCAGGAGCAAAAAACCTGGCACGGCAGAGTTGTTACTGATTGAGGCTAAATGTGACAACATGTTTATTTCTTTAACTTTTACGTAACTTATATATACCAGTTCTTGCCTGAGGTAGGAACTCAACACTTTATGAATGATTCATTAGTGTTTGACTGTGGGAATCAAATCATGTCCATAAAAGAATAAGGCAAGTGCTTACTCGGGGCAAGACGCTGTGCCAAGTAACTTGGAAGGACAAACTCTGAACTGAAGTTCCAGTTTTCTATGAGGTATAATCCAGCTGGGACAAGATTAAAGTACATTAAAAGTTAAGTGATTATAAATGAGCTACCTAAAAGTGCAATAAATAACTGACAGCAAAGTTGCAAGCTGTCTGTTTAATCGCCAAAAGAACAGCAAATTAGAGTATGAACGGAAACAGAGAATGAGTCCTGAAGGAGCGAGGCGGGGAGATATAAGGGAGAAGACTGAGAAAGCTTTAAGAAGACAGGGCACTGAAGGCAGACAGGTGAGAAAGCCAAAGCTGTGTTTAGGAAAATGTGAGGGGGAAAGTAGGTCACCTGTGGTTACACGATTACCTCAGTGAGATGTGAATGGTAAAGGCATTAACAGAAATAAAAATATTAAAATAATTTAGCTTATTAAATTTTGTGTTAGGTAAGTGCAAGATTTACCCATATTCTCTGGAGTGCTGTCCAATAGAACTTTCTACTGTGATGGAAATATTCAGCGTGGACCTCATCTACTAGCTGCAAGTAACTTGGAGCACTTTAAGTGTAACTCATGTGACTAACTGAATTTTTTATTATTTTAGAGTTCACTTTACACTTTAATTAATTTTAAATTAAATAGCCACAATTAACAGATGGTTGAATGAAGCTAAGTGGTACCTATGTGTTCTGTCCTGTGAGCCACATATTTAAAAGATGTATGTCATCAAATTGAATCAAAAAGAGAAAAAAATCTGGTTTTAAATATTATTCTCAAACTCAAAGACTACCAAACTCAGGAAATAAAAGGAAACTACCATTTTTTGAGTGCATACCAATGCTAGATTAGGCGCTTGTGTACATTATCAGTAGCCTGTAGACTTATCATGGGAAAATGGAGACTCTGGACCATATTCATGCAGAACAATCTGAAAGTTACTAATTGATCACCAATAAATATCAGTGAAAATATTTTAAAATCGAGTAAAAATTTGCAAATAAGGCAAAACATTTTTACTTAATTAGATATAATGTATAATTGCAATTATACATCCCTGGTGGCTCAGACAGTAAAGAATCTGCCTGCAATGCAGGAGACTCACGTTCAATCCCTGGGTCGGGAAGATCCCATGGAGAAGAGCATGGCAACCCACTCCAGTATTCTTACTTGAAGAATCCCACGAACAGAGCAGCCTGTTCATATACGTGCGGTCATTACCACAGTCCATAGGGTCGAAAAGAGTCGGACATGACTAAAGCACACACAGACTAATGTCAATAACCAATAAGCCTTACTGTAATTAGGTCATAGTTTAGAGAAATTTTGGAAAGCAATGGCAATAATTTATTGTTTTATCCTTGCATTTCAAAAATAGGTTACAATATCAATACCATCACTTTTAAAACAGATTAGTAAAACTTATTAAAAATTTCAAGGCAAATCTGAATTTCATGTGAAATTCAGTGTCTACCATTCTAATAATCGTGCATTGTAGGCTACATGTTTTATTTCACTTAATCTGCAATGGCCTAGAATATCTTTCTCTAATATAAGACAAATTAGTAATCATTCTTTCAAATCCAAGAATTTTCAACTGTTTAACTTCCATGTGATTCATGGTCAAATGTGACTTTATATGATTTGAAACATAAAAAAAAAATGTCATTATTGAGTGATGAAAATGTTCTACAGCTGTGGAGATGATTGCACAGCTCTGAATACTAAAAAGCAATTAACTGAATTCTTCAAATGGGTGAATCATATATTTGAATTATATAGCAATAAATCTGCTTAAAATAGACAAGTCAAAGAAAAATTTATTTACCATAATTTATAATATAAGTAAATTTCTTATTTTCCTTGAATGTGTGGTATTATTTCACATGATTAAACGGTAAAGAAATTTTGCTTTCTCAACATCACCCAATATTCCTGATTCTGGCTTTGTTCTCTCCAATCTTTCATTCCTTCTAAAATAAAATTAATTATAAAATTCTCAGGATACCAATCAGTAATCTTGTTTTACAAAGAAGAGAGATTTCCCAGAAAATGCTGTTTAAAAAAATTATACATTTTCCACTAGATGGCACTAGTGTTCAAATAGTATTGCTATTATACTGCACTATCTTTACGTCAATAAAATTATTATGTTACGACATTGTTTCATTCACTTTGACTGGTCTGGGCAAGATAAAGAGACGTGGAAAGTTAAGATATTTCCTTAACTTGTTAAGCTCCAATGTAAACAGATCCCTCATTTTGCAGACGTGGGAAGTAATGCAAGGAGAAACTACCAATTTTGTGCTAAAGCCTGAGTGAGAACCCAGAATCTCTAACTCAGTTGCCATCATACAACTATACAATATTAAGAATGGAGGAGTGTACACCATAGACAAATGGAATAAGAAATTAAATCTCTATTGTACATTGTACACATACTCATTTGATCACTAGGCTATTAGCCCCATATATCTTATCTCAAATAATCCTATCTCGAGAAGCCCAATCTATTAATTTCATAAAGTAAGGAGAGAATCATTTAATACATATCACTCAATTATAGCACAGTGCCCAACACATAGCAGACCGTCAAAAACATTTCTGAGCTAATAGAATGGATGAATTAATTAAGCTTGTTTATGTGCTAAATTGCTTTAGTCATGTCCAACTCTTTGTGACCCTATGGACTATAGCCCACCAAGCTCCTCTGTACACGAGATTCTCCAGGCAATAATACTGAAGTGGGTTGCCATGCCCT
This sequence comes from Aepyceros melampus, assembly GCA_006408695.1. NCBI lineage: Eukaryota > Metazoa > Chordata > Mammalia > Artiodactyla > Bovidae > Aepyceros > Aepyceros melampus. The sequence goes on from SJXQ01002208.1 coordinate 99,195, forward strand.
CCTCCAGAGGATCCTCCCAACCCAGGGATCAAACCTGCATCTCTTAAGTCTTCTGCATTAGGCAGGCAGGTTCTTTACCACTAGCACCACTCGGGGAGCCCTAATTAAGCTCGACAACTATGCTATTTAGTAGGGTATATTATATCTGCTTTACAATTGAGGAAACTGAAGTTGAAAACTTGAAGTAATTTGCCCAAGCTCATATAATTCAGTGGCAAAACCATTTAACACAATCTGGTATTAGTTTGCACTATGTATTTTCTTACACGACTTCCACAATAGAAAAGAAAAGCTCTCTGAGAGCCAGCATCATGTCTTTCCTTTTCTCCACTGTACGTCCAGATCCTTACACAGAGCCTGGATTATGGCTGGTACACAATAAACAGTATTTATATGTTGTCATTCATAGCAAGCCAGGTCCTCAAGTTCCATTAAGAACAAGCTTTAGAAGTCAGTATAGATTTCTCACTTTACCTGAACCTTAGGGCTTCCCTGGAAAAGGTCAGTTTTTATTCCAATCCCAAAGAAAGGCAATGCCAAAGAATGCTCAAACTACCGCACAATTGCACTCATCTCACACTCCAGTAAAGTAATGCTCAAAATTCTCCAAGCCAGGCTTCAGCAATACGTGAACTGTGAACTTCCAGATGTTCAAGCTAGGTCTAGAAAAGGCAGAGGAACCAGAGATCAAATTGCCAACATCCATTGGATCATGGAAAAAGCAAGAGAGTTCCAGAAAACATCTATTTCTGCTTTATTGACTATGCCAAAGCCTTTGACTGTGTGGATCACAATAAACTGTGGAAAATTCTGAAAGAGATGGGAATACCAGACCACCTAACCTATCTCTTGAGAAACCTATTNTTGGATCATGGAAAAAGCAAGAGAGTTCCAGAAAACATCTATTTCTGCTTTATTGACTATGCCAAAGCCTTTGACTGTGTGGATCACAATAAACTGTGGAAAATTCTGAAAGAGATGGGAATACCAGACCACCTAACCTATCTCTTGAGAAACCTATTATGTAGGTCAGGAAGCAACAGTTAGAACTGGACATGGAACAACAGACTGGTTCCAAATAGGAAAAGGAGTACGTCAAGGCTGTATATTGTCACCCTGCTTATTTAACTTCTATGCAGAGTACATCATGAGAAACACTGGGCTGGAAGAAGCACAAGCTGGAATCAAGATTGCCAGGAGAAATATCAATAACCTCAATAAGAAACATCAATAACCTCTGCCATAAGAGTGGTATCATATGCAGATGACATCACCCTTATAGCAGAAAGTGAAGAGGAACTAAAAAGCCTTTTGATGAAAGTGAAAGAGGAGAGCGAAAAAGTTGGCTTAAAGCTCAACATTCAGAAAACTAAGATCATGGCATCTGGTCCCATCACTTCATGGAAAATAGATGGGGAAACAGTGGAAACAGTGTCAGACTTTATTTTTTTGGGCTCCAAAATCACTGCAGATGGTGACTGCAGCCATGAAATTAAAAGACATTTACTCCTTGGAAGAAAAGTTATGATCAACATAAATAGCATATTCAAAAGCAGAGACATTACTTTGCCAACAAAGGTCTGTCTAGTCAAGGCTATGGTTTTTCCTGTGGTCATGTATGGATGTGAGAGTTGGACTGTGAAGAAAGCTGAGTGCCGAAGAATTGATGCTTTTGAACTGTGGTGTTTGGAGAAGACTCTTGAGAGTCCCTTGGACTGCAAGGAGATCCAACCAGTCCATTCTGAAGGAGATCAGTCCTGGGATTTCTTTGGAAGGACTAATGCTAAAGCTGAAGCTCCAGTATTTTGGCCACCTTATGCAAAGAGTTGACTCATTGGAAAAGACCCGATGCTGGGAGGGATTGGGGGCAGGAGGAGAAGGGGACGACAGAGGATGAGATGGCTGGATGGCATTCCCGACTCGATGGAAGTGAGTCTGGGTGAACTCCAGAAGTTGGTGATGGACCGGAAGGCCTGGCATACTGCGATTCATGGGATCGCAAAGAGTAGGACACGACTGAGTGACTGAAACGAACTGAACTGATGACTCAGAGGATAAAGAATCTTTCTGCAATGCAGGAGATCCCTGTTGGAACCCTGGGTCGGGAGGATCCCCTTGAGAAGAGAATGGCAACCCACTCCAGTATTCATGCCTGGAGAATTGTAGGGACAGGGGAGCCGAAGGGTACCAAAGAGTCTGACAGGACTGAGCAACTAACACTTTCACTTTAGCTTTCACATTTCTCCTAGCTCCACAGTTGCATTCTTTTTGCCCTCAAACCACCCATGGTTGCTTGTGGGAATCGAGTACATCCCAGGTGGCTCTGATAGTAAAGAATCTGCCTGCCAATGCAAGAGACAAAAAAGATGTGGGTTTGATCCCTGGAACTGAAGATCTCCTGGAGTAGGAAATGGTAACGCACTCTGGTATTCTTGACTGGAGAATCCCATGGACAGGGGAGCCTGGTGGACTATAGTCCATAGGGTTGCAAAGAGTAGGACATGACTGAAGCGACTTAGCACACACGAAGATGGAGTTGTTTTCTGGTTAGGGCTCTGCTGTTTGTATTAATATTTCTGTTGCTTTTTGTTCTGCATGGGCCCCAATTCTTCATCTCAATCTTCTCAACAATAAGACTGGAGTTAGATGATCGACAATAAAGCTGAACAGTTTTAACTTAGTCCTGTGGAGCTGTTCCAGTGAGCTTACGACCAAGATGGCAGGTTTGGTGGAAGAGTCCATGGGTTATAGAGGAAGGGTAGAACCAGCAACAGGAAAACTCTCCCACCAGAGAGGGCTCTTGAACAGAGAACCAGGGTCGCACGCCCTAAGCGTGGGCCTTGGCTCCACGGGACTGGGGGCCTGGACTCGTCGGGCTCCCCCGGGCCGCTAGGGCGCGCTGCAGGCTGCCCACCACCCCTCACCCCGGAAGCCGTCTCGCTGCGCGTCCGGCCTGCGCCGGGAGCCAAACTTTTCAGTCTTCCGGAAACGGACCCCGGACCGGCAACGGCTGGGTGTGGTGCGACCGTCGTGGCTGGCACGGCTGGAGCTAGGAGGAGTAAAGGGGTGCGAGCCTGGATTGCGCCCCGGGTGGAGCACCATGGACGAAGCGGGCAGCTGTGCAAGCGGCGGCGGCTTCCGCCCGGGCGTGGACAACCTGGACGAGCCCCCCAACAGCCGCATCTTCCTGGTGATCAGCAAGTACACTTCCGAGTCGGTGCTGAGGGAGCGCTTCTCGCCCTTTGGGGAGATCCAGGACATCTGGGTGGTGCGCGACAAGCACACCAAGGAGTCCAAGGGCATCGCCTTCGTCAAGTTTGCCCGCAGCTCGCAGGCCTGTCGGGCCATGGAGGAGATGCATGGCCAGTGCCTCACCCCCAGCGACACCAAGCCCATCAAGGTGCGGGTGCCGGGACGGGGTGTCCCGGGTGGGGGCGGGGCAGGGGAGGGTTTCGGGGTGCGGGAAGGGCAGTGCATCCGCTCGCGGGAGCGGTCTGGGAAGCACCTGGCATTCCGGGGCGAGGCGAGGGAAGGACCACGTTGCAGAGGGTTTCCTAGGACCTCCCTGCGCGAAAATCTGCTGGAGGGTGCGGGAGATGAGGGTGCGGAGAGAACCCCCGCTTCCGGGTCGGACCAGGTGTCTGCGGCTACTCGGCCGCAGAGCTGCGGTGGCTGGGCCTTCCCCCACTCCCGCCGTCACTAACTCAGCTCCCAACTCCGACCGTGGCCTGCTATGAGAACTTTTCTTACCCTCCTCTCTCAGGCGTCTTGGTTACCACGTATAAAAGTCGTTAACTCTGCTTTTCCCACATCGGTAAGGTGCTTAACAACTTGCTAAAAGGAGATTTAATTGTGGCCCTTTGAAGTTAGGCATTTTCCCAGTACCAAACAAAAGTATACATGTATATAATATTTAAGTGCAGGTAATTAAAACTACTACTATTGCGGACTTATCACACTTATGTAAACATCTGTGATTTTTTACAAATTATCGTAAACTCCTTTATGAAGGTGTTAAATGTCATAGGTTTTGTTATTGTCACTTCTCTTTGAAAGCAGACCAAAGTAAACTGCTTTAAAAAGAGCCAAATCAAAATAACAAACAAACAAAAAAGAAAACGAGCCAAATCATGGTGATGATAGTGTAAATTGTATTATTATTAAATGCTTCTTGGCATACTCCTAACTCATTTTGAAAGTGAAAGTGAAGTCGCTCCGTCGTGTCCAACTCTTTGCGACCCCTGGACTACAGCCCACAAGGCTTCTCTATCCATGGGATTCTCCAGGCAAGAATACTGGAGTGGGTTGCCATTTCCTTCTCCAGGGGATCTTCCCAACCCAGGGGTCGAACCCAGGTCTCCCGCATTGCGGGCAGACACTTTAACCTCTGAGCCACCAGCGAAGCCCATAAATTCATTTTGGTGTTATTTGTATTTAGTAAAATTGATATACTGACACATGGCAGGAAGGGTGATTTTGAGGGTTATCTGACTTAATCTATCCTTTTAGCACAGTGCCTGGTACAAGATAAGCCCTCTTGTACCATGTTTGTCCATAGCAACAGTCTCTCCTCTATACTTCCTGTAGTAGAAAACAGAGGAGCCGGGAAACAGCGACAGCACATTAGACAATAGGCATTCTGCCTCCTCCCACCTTCCAAACCTTCTGAAATAAGTCAAAACAGATCATTAATGAAGTTAAGTGTAAGGACACAGCATGTAAAATCAAGGGGACAAACTTTCTATAAAGAGTCAACAAATATTTTAGGCTTTGTGAATCACATACAGTCTCTGTCATACATTCTTTTTGTTTTTTAACAACCCTCAAAAAAATTTAAAAGCAGTTCTTAGATTATAAACGATAGAAAAACAGGAAGTTGAAGTTTGTTGACTCCTGCACTAGGTTGATAATTTTCATCTTTTTTCACTTATGATCTTGGCAGAGAGAATTTCTGTACTTTGAATATAACCACAGAGGTCTCCTGGGAAACTTTGCTAAATGCCCCAAATTTGAAACATAATGACCCACTCTTTCCTTGATTAAATTCCAACAAGAGAAGTAAAAATCTCAACACTAAAATGTACCCTTCCCTTTTAGCCACAGAGAAATTAAATGGTTCCCAAAGATAAAGTTTAAATTTTGTCATATTGTACACTCAGTTTCAGCCAGAGGGTTTTTGGACTACAGTGCTTAGCTGGACCATCTTCACTCTTCACAGCGTTCACAGTCTTCCACTGCATTGTAGTGGGATTTCTTTTTTCTGTTTTCAGTATTTCCAGTTAAATTAATTCAGCTTCAGTTTTCTTCATGTACTTTGCTTTTGTAAAGTTTCAAAAGTCCTACAAGATAAATACGAAAATTTTAATAACAGGCATACAGCCAGAAAGGATTGTGCAAATGACAATCCTGTAAGCGATCAACTATATTATCTTGAGGAAAAGGGTAAAACCTAGAAAGTGGAAGATTAAAATCTTAGGAGAAATCATCAAGTAGGTGGTTAATTATTATACATATCTACTTAGATATTGTCTCCTCTATCAGAAATTTGAAATGCTCCAATCTTCTAAAATTTAGAAATTTGTGATCTGATGACAACTCCAGTCACAAAGAGTACTTGAGCCTTTTTTTCTCCTGGTATCTTTTCATATAGGTAAAGGTTCCCTATTTGTATTTCCCTTCAGACCACCCATTACTTAATATATCCACTGGACTAACTTTCTAGTGGGCTATTTCTGTGTTATTCAGTACTCTATACTTAATACTGTATACAGTATTTGGCATATGGTACGTTTACTGAAGGAATAACATGGAAGTAGATGCTCTAGGGATGTCTCCAGCTATATCTTGTAAGCAGGGTTCTACACCTCTGTGACAGCTGCTTTCCAAGCAAATATAATGACCCTCTTTTTCAAGATTTCTAAAATATTTATAAATTCTTACGGTTTCTTAGTTACTGCCTCCTACTCTGGAATTTCATGGGTTCAGGTTTTCCCCACTGAGTGGTGTACGGCCCCTCTTCAAAGATAGAAGAAGAAGAAAAAAAAATCCAAGGGCCCTATATTATGGTGATTTACATTCCTTCAAGTTATGAAAAATAAACATAGCCATCATGCTTGTAGCTCTATAAACAAATCCATAACCGTAGTTAACACATTCTTCTAGAATAATGTAAAGCCAAAGCCATTTTTAAAATAAAAGAAATACCACAAAGCAAATTACACTCCAAATAATAACCTAATGTCACACATATTTCAGTAGAACTAAATCACTAATAGAGAAATAGAGCTCAGTTCATTGTGTGCATTTTCTTGCTCACATAAGTCATTCAGGTGGTCACTGAGATGATCCAGAATATAGTTGGGTTCTCTTTTTTAAGGATTAATATTAGAAAGCAAACAAAAATATGGCCATCTAGACTTAAATCCAACTTTATCGATATTAAACAAACTGGCTCCTATTAAAAGTCAGGGATTGTCAGGATTTTTTTTTTAAAGGCCAAACTAAGTGCTGTTTACAAGAGATGCAGTTTAAGTATAAAGATACAAAGTGGTTGAAAGTATTGAATAAACGAATAGAAGAAGCTGGTAAAAGGATAAGGAAAGCTGGTATGGTGTCAGACAAAAATGGTCTTCAACAGGAACAGTATTCACAGAATAATTTCCTAAAAATAAAAATACCAGTCAAAAAGTACAAAATAATTCCAAATGTTTATGCAGCTAATAATAAAACTTCAGAATACACGAAACATTATTAATAGAACTAAAAGGAGAAAAGATAAATTCATAATCATATTTTTACACTCAGCCTCTGATAGAAAAGGAAATGAAGTAAGCATGTGTGACATTTTAGTAACACTATTAATCAGCTATATAGCTGACATTTATTGAACACTAGCCAACAGTCACAGAGTATACATTCTCTTTCAGAGCACTGCCTCTTGCTCTTGGTGTGTGTGTGAGTCGCTCAGTCGTGTAGTCATGTCCAACTCTTTGCGATCCTGTGAACTATAGCTCACCAGGCTCCTCTGTCCATGGAATTCTCTAGGTAAAAATAGTGGAGAGGGTTGCCATTCCCTTCTCTAGGAGATCTTCCCAACCCAGGGATTGAACCCAGGTCTCCCGCATTGTGGACAGATTAAATACAAAAGGAAAAAAAATTTTGAAAAAAACATAATGTGATGATCAGTGTTATCTCATAAAAGGTCACTGCAATAAAATTTGCTTTAAAATGTTGTTTGATGAGAGCCTATCACATTGTATTTAACCTAACATGAATCTTACGCTAATAATGCAGTAAGTATTCTTAAGAATAGAAAAACAATTGACTGATATTTCTGCATTTTTCTTTGGGTTTTGTTTGTTTCTTAGGTTTTCATTGCTCAGTCCAGATCATCTGGAAGTCACCGAGATGTTGAAGATGAAGAACTTACAAGAATATTTGTTATGATACCAAAGTCCTACACAGAAGAAGATCTACGGGAAAAATTTAAGGTGCTTCTAATAGCTGATGTTTGTGATAATTTACAGTCTTAAATTGATTGTACAATTACTAAATCTTACGTTGTTTGAGTTAGATCATTAGAATGGTGGTAGAGAATTAAATAACTTTTTAAGCCACTTATTTCGATCTAGTTTATAAATGTTAAAACTAAAATAATTTTTTTGAAAATATATAAAACCTGGAAAATATTAATGATGATGTTTCTCCCCCATTTAGCAAAAATACAGATTCAGGACATTGAAATGTAAAGCTCAAGAGTTTTAAGTAAGGTCACATACATAATTATGCGGTGGGGCCGTTATTCATGCCCAGGCTGTCTGAATCCAGAATCTGCTGTTGGTCTTGAAAATTTCACAGCACCCTCTTAATACTGCTCTCTATTGCTTCTCACAGAGGTTCATCAGGCAAGCCTGAGTGTATGAACTGTACTATCTCACATTTATTGTAAGCCTGTAACATGTTGATGTACTTATTCACAGAAAGGCTTATCCTTTATAGTTTATGTTTTAAAATTAGGCCTTTAAAGGAGTTATATTGAAAGAAAAATTAGCTCTCACTTTCGCTACTTTAGTCAGTAAAAGCTATTAGCTATTGTAGTCAGTGAAATTTGGAGACGACTTAAAATCTTTTTAGCCATTGAATTTTATATGCAGTGATACACTTTCACAAAAACTGTTTCAAAAGCAATTTTAAAATTGTCTTTTGAGTTGTAATTTTTTATTATTTTTCAGTACCTTCCCAAGTACTTGTGGGGAACAAACAAGAAAGAAAACAAGTAATAAAAAGTAATTTTAAAACTTTCTCTGTCCTACCCAAATGAGGATTGAATAAATACTTCAAAAATAGCAAATAATAAATATATATACTCCATATTTTTTCCAATAGTAAGGAAAAAGTTCATACATTATATACTTACAAATTTTTATCCTTTTCTGAGTGAACACATGGCATTTTTATCTACATATAGTAAAGTTACAATTGATATCTATAAAATAAATAATAAACAGGATTTATATCCTGTATTTCTTCCAATATTGAAAGTAAACATTTACCACATATTTCTCACATAGAGTATTAACTTTCTGAGTGAACCAATATATTTTAAAGATGTACTTTGAGAAGCACTGCTTTAAAAGAATACATAATGATTTATTTATGTTTATGTTAAAAGGCAGATAAATAATTGTAGATAATATTTACTGAGTGTTGACTATATCCCAGACCCTGTATAGGCACTTTAGATGTATTTGTTCTTTTAACCTAAAAACAACCCTCTGGGTATGTACAGCTATTAGCCCCATTTACCATGTAAGGAGATGGGCCCAGAGAGGGCAACTCAACTGCCCAATATTTAAGTGGCTGAACCAAGATTTGAATAAAGACGATTCCAATCCAGAGTCTCTGCTTAACTGTCACTGAGTAAGGCTTTGAAGCTATCCAGACCATGAACATATTCTTACTCTACCTCCTTGACTTCAGCAAGTAATTTGATTTCTCTAAGGCCCAGTGTCTGTGAAATAAGCAGTGTAACACATATATCCGTGAAGGACTGTTGTAACAATGAAGTGATATATGTAAAGCAAATGTTCAGTAAATAAAAAGCATCATTATTTTGGTTATGTTATTATTTGGTTTTTATCATCATTAAGATTATTTTTCGAGCACCTTATTAGTTTGTGACATACATATTCCATTATTAAAAATAGCTATCAATTCTATTTTCTTTTTTTAGCAAGCAAGAAGATCAGTTAGCAAATTTTAGGTTAGTTCTGAAATCTGTTCAGTTTATTAATCTTGACTCCTAAGATCATTTCTTTTAACTCTCTTAGGTGTTTGGAGATATCGAGTATTGAGCATTATCAAAAATAAAGTAACTGGAGAAAGTAAAGGCTTGGGCTATGTTCGGTACTTAAAACCATCACAAGCTGCCCAAGCAATAGAAAACTGTGATCGAAGTAAGAATGTGTTCATTTATCATTTTTATTTGAAAAAGTTCTAATCTAATTCTCTTAATAGTGGTTTGTGCTAATAGTCATACCTGCTAATTTAATCTCAGCAATGGTAATTTAGATATAGTCTTAGGATGAAAATTATTTGGGGGTTATTATTAAGCGTTCATTGAGGCACTATCTTGAAAAATATGAGCAATTGCATTAAGTCATTAAGTGAAAATGCTCTTGTCCTAGTTTCATTAGTATTTTCACAGGGTTTTAGAGTTTATTAAATTATTTTATAATTTTAAGTATTAAAAACATTGACCAACCCTTTCAGGTTGGATTTTTTTTTTTTAATATTTATTCTTTGTATTTTAAAGAAATTCAAGTAGTCTGTAATATTTGTTCATGTATGACTTAAACCATAGGTAGAGTAAGTATACTAATAAACATATAATTAATAAAGATAGGATTTTTAAGGTTTGCTAACTTTGGAAAGTAAATGCACATTGGGTTAATTTCAAGCTAGTGTGTACATTACTGTTACTGGTGTACATTCTGAAGAATTAGAATTTTAGAGACCAAGGAAAATATTCTTTGTTGTCATACTTGTGATTATATTGAGCTTTAGAAATAAGATGTAGAATATTTATTTCAGTTAGTGGGTTTCTGGATATTATAAAATAAATACATACTGGAAATAACTATTGTTAATCAGTAGAACACTTAGATAATCTTAAGTTACACACCAAAATTTTCTCTCAGATCCTTCTAAATTTATCAATCAGCCAGCATTAATTGAGTACCTATGGTATATTCATCATTATCACTAGAGGGTTACAACTGGAATTTATATAGCAACCCAGACATTTAAGGAATTTATAGCTATAAATTTAATAGCCATGAATTAAAATTTATAGCTATAAATTATCTTGGATAGCAAGATCTAATAGGCAAAAAATAGTTGACGATTAATAGGATTTTTTTAAGCTCTTTGAAAGCAAGGTATATGTCTTTATCAGTTTCTGTCACCCCAAGTACCTAGTACTACTGTTACTAGTACTCAGTGTAGTAGTGAGCCCTCAGTTAAGACTTACTGAGATCTCTAGCAAAGATTTTGTCATTTAGAGTAGTCTCAATAAAAATACGCCAAATGAAAAAGTGTTCAAACGTGTGTGATATTGCCTATCAGTGGTGAAAAACAACATCTGGAGTATTTGCACCTGGTGTAGAGTAGCCAGGGCAGATGACGAGAGCAACGTCAGTAAAGACATGAAATGTCTAGAAATGAATGTCTTTGCCTAATAGTGTGAAGGTAACAATCTGAGTAAACCTTGTTATTCCTGTTGAGAAAGTAATCTAGGTACATTTGGACCATATACAGGAGGTTATGAAAAGCTCAAGCTTAGTCCACATTAGAATTTCTCTTGAAGATTGCTTCAAGAGAAGAAAAATAGCAAAAACTATTTCAGGATCTTGGATCTAACCACAGTATCAAGAGTGAATTTCCAGAGAAAGAATTCAAAGAGGCTGGTTTTATCCTTTTTGGAGCCCCTGAATAATATGGTGAAAGCTGTGAACCTTCTCCCTTTGAAATACGCCACGTTGCACATACACACAAAGCTCATTTTTGGACACCTAGTTAAAACTCTTAACCCAGAGGCAAATAGATCAGTCGAAGGATTGTTGTAATTAATTGAAGAGAATATAATTTTAAAACAGAGGCAGGGAAATTGGAGTAAAACATAGCATCCTCTAAGTACATTTCAGAGGAAGAATCTTGATGGCAGTTGGGTGTGAAGAAGCACTGTTAGATTTTGATGTTGAGCACCCTGAGAGAATGAATGATGATGTCGTGTAGTAGGGATTGATTGATTGATTGATTGGAAAGGATAGTGTAGAATAGCTGATCTTTCATGTCTCTATTGACCTATAATTTGGGATTCTTGCTGTTTCTCATTTCTCTTTGCTATCTTTCAAAAAAAAAACAAAAAAATAGCTGGTCTGGTGGAGATGGTTGTTGGTATAGATTTTTTATACAATTGCAAAACTAAATCAAGCAGTAGCAGTCGAGTATATTTGTAAGTGTGTTAAATTTGCTATAAAGTTTGAAATTCATAGATTGTCTTTTTCAGGTTATAGGGCAATCTTGGCTGAACCTAAAAATAAAGCATCTGAATCCTCAGAGCAAGATTATTATAGTAATATGAGGCAGGAGACTTTGGGACATGAACCTAGGGTAAATATGTTTTCATTTGGTAAGTAGGCTATCTTTAATGGTATAAGTAGTAAATATTCAGTCTGATTTGGAGGGTTTTTTTTTAGTAGTCTTTTACCAGCAGTCTAAATCTCACACAGTACATAAGAGAATTTATAGGGTTTTTTTAAAATTGGTCATGATCCCTAATGTCCTTATTATTTAACATTTATTTTAAGTTATTTCCAATTAGGGTTTTTTTATGGCTAGTTTACATTATCTCAGTGTTACACCTTTGTCACTGCCATTATGTGAGGGTGAGTTGCTGCTTATAAGTAGCTGATCAAGACGTGTGGAAAACATACATAGCCATCCTCTCAGTATGAATCCTAAAATGTTATCCCTAAATTACTAATGCTTTAAAATTAGGGTTAGAGAAAGGAGAGGAATGACAGAAGTAAAAGTTAAAAAAAAGGGGGTAAATGTATGATGATAGTAAGACCTGTTACTGTTACTGGGCATAAACTTCCTTTTAGTTGAAACACTTGCCGTATTTTGCAGTTTTGCATAGTAAGCATATTCCTGTGGAATTAGACTACACATTTCTGCTTACATTTTTGAATAGAGGTGAGGAAATGGGAAGAGTTGTCTGTTTTCTCATCCTGTCTCTCCTGATAGTGTTAATGACCAGCATACTACCGAAAACAGTACCTTTGATCAATGCAGAGGACCCAATGACAGTTCATTTTATTTTCTAGTACTTAAAATGTTAAATGAATCTTTGAATAATAGAAATGTAAAGATTTGCTTTTTTTTTCCTGTATTGTTGGAGAACAACAATCTGAATTTTCAAGTTTTGACAAGAATGACAACAGAGGCCAGGAAGCTATCTCCAAACGCCTGTCAGTTGTATCAAGAGTTCCTTTTACTGAAGAGCAGCTTTTCAGCATTTTTGATATAGTACCAGGCTTGGAATACTGTGAAGTCCAACGAGATCCTTATTCTAATTATGGTAAAATAATGTCTTTATTGTTTGTAAATATAGTGTAGTTTGTTAAAATGGCTTTTCTCCAGTGGCACTTTTTGAAATTTTTTATTGGAGTACAGTTGATTTACAATGTTGGGTTAGTTTCAGGTGTAGTAAAGTGAATCAGCTATACATACACCTGTATCCACCCTTTTCTTAGATTCTTTTCCCATATAGGTCACTGCAGAGCACTGAGTAGAGCTCCCTGTGCTGTACAGTAGGTCCTTACTAGCTATCTGTTTTATATATCGTAGTGTTATATGTCAGTCCCAATCTCCCAATTTATCCTCATCCCCCCCCCAAAAAGCTCCTCAAAAGAATGTGAAATATGTGAGTCTGATCTGAAACCCTCTATTCCCTACTTTTTGGTTTTCATACATTTATCACTTTTTCTCTGTTATCATTTCAGCTGCCAAGATGACTGTATATTCTTTTCATATATCACTTCTCATTTTTTCCTACTCAGTATGATACGGAAAATTTTAGAATTTTGAAGTTTATTTCATAGAACTGAAATGCTGAGAAAAATTAGTTGGTTTTTAAGGTGTATCTCTGTCATACAAGAAAAGCCAGTATCTTTAAATTCTTTGGACAGAACTTAAGCTAATGATTGCTTTTTTAAAAAAATACCATATTCATGTTTTTACAAAAATCTGGTCCATATTTTGCTTTATAGGAACATGACTGTTGAACACATGTATCAATATAAAATAATTTTGTTTTCTGATACATTTGATTATATATTATTAATGTTGTGATATTAGTGTCTTTCTATGTTGTTTATCTTTGTGACAGCACAGACTCTGGGTATTCAATCTGCTTTCTTTTTAATTCCCGTACATTCTCTGCTTTGTTCTAGGTCATGGAGTGGTTCAGTATTTTAATGTAGCATCAGCTATTTACGCAAAATACAAGTTACATGGATTTCAGTACCCTCCTGGGAATCGGATAGGTGTTTCCTTCATTGATGATGGGAGTAATGCCACAGAGTAAGTGCCATTCCAGGAGCTAGTCTAAAGCCAAACTCTGGGTGTGCATGCCATGACTGGGAGAGTAAAAGTAGGAAACAGTTTACCTCTCAGGTGAAGAAGTCAGGCGAAGCAAGTTATTGTTGAGAGACTTGAGTATTTCTAGTTTTCTGTCAATTACCTGTTCTTATCTCCAGTCTCCTTAGAAAAATGGCAACGCAGATGGTAGCTGCACAGCTTGCATCAATGGTGTGGAATAACGCAAGTCAGCAGCAATTTCTGGTAAGTAGGTAAGAATTTAACCTTACAGTACACCATTAGGGTATAAAATAAATGTGGCCTCTGTTTATTACCTGTGTAAGAAAATGTTCAGAGATATAGTAAAAGACCACATAGGTGCCATGATAACACATCTATTTTTAGCTCTTGACTTATTATAAAATTCCTAAAGTGCAATTTTTTCTTTTTCTCATTTTGAACCTAATTCTTCAACAGCAGTTTGGAGGAAGTTCAGGATCACAGCTGCCTCAAATCCAAACGGATGTTGCACTGCCATCATGCAAAAAAAAAGCTCCTCCTGACACTCCCGTGAAGGAAAGACTTTTTATTGTGTTTAATCCACATCCTCTGCCTTTAGATGTACTAGAGGATATATTCTGGTAAGATTTCAGTTCCATAGAGTTACATTTTATTTTATTTTACCTTATTATTTAAAACTTTAAAAATTTTTTGGTTACGCAGCATGTAGGATCTTAGTTCCCTAACGAAGGACCAAACCCACACCTTCCCTGGAAGTGCAGGGTCATCCCAGGACTTCCCTGGTGGCCCAGTGATGAGACGCTGTGCTGTAATGCAGGGCATGGAGGTTCTGTCCCTGGTGTGGAGCTAAGATCCCATATGCTGTGTAGAGCAGCCAAAAAAAATTTTTTTTTAATTTTAATAAATATTTAAAAATAAAATAATTTATTTAAACTAGACATTTAAGCATTCTTGCAATCTGGAAATTTCCTGAGGTACTGGAGTACCTCTCAGGTGGAGATGATTTGTTCTGTGGTTTTAAAAAATCTGTGGTTTTATATCACCTTTAAAAATACATAGTTATCTCCTTTTCTTTGTTATTTATATGTCTTAAGTCCCCACACAGAATTGCCTTTTGTTTTGTTTTGAAGACATAAAACATAGTATTGTTTTGTAAATTGCATACATAGAATGAACAAATCATTTGTTTCTTGATAGAAAACACATGTGTATAGAATTCTTTTCCTTTTCCTTTGCAGTTATAATTCAACTGAACAGTGTTTATTAAGCATCTTCTATTTTGTCAGCATGCTATTGGATCCTTAAAGATAATATAATTACATTGAGTAAAAAATTACTTGATTATAATGCTTGCTGTTATATATAATAAGTATTAAAAAGGGGAAGACACTTGTTTCCAGTATAACTTCTTTAACCTTAACATTTTCTTTTTGATCTTTTCCTATTTGCCTTACAACGTTAGTGAATTAGAAGATAGATAGAAAACTTGTTAGAGTTTCACAAAATATCAGCAATGTGGTTCAAGTGTTTTGATTTTTATTTAACTAATTTATTCTGTTTCTTTTTTGAACCTCTCTTCTGTACCTGCCAAGTACCAGAGACATTGTGTAAACATTATATCAATAATATTAAACAAGACATAGTAGTTGTTGTCCTCTTAGAACTGATCACATGTAAGAGACAGATAAGTGAATAGGAAATTACAACCTAGAGAGGTTAGTGTTGTGAAAAGGAATGTTCAGGCTATGAAATATATGGGAGGGGCAACAGCTATAGAAAGTCAGAGAATGCTTCTTGAAAGAAGAAAAGATTCTTTGGAGATAAAAATTTAGCCAAGGAAGAAACTTGGGCATGTGGGTGGTTATTCCTCCAGAGAGAACATGAAAAGACGTTGTGGGAATATAGGATTTAAGAGACTGAGGAAAGATGAAGCAGGGACAGTTCAAGGACCCAAGTCAGGAAAGGCCCACAAGCTGTTAGGGAGTTTATCCTTGCTCTGGAAGCATAAACAGCTGCCAGAGGGACTTTGTGGGAGGAAATGATCCTGTTTGTGTTTTAGAAAAATCACTCAGAAGACAGGGTAGAGAACGAGTTGGAGAGGGATAAGCCCAGGATGCAGGGGAACTAGTGAAGAAGGTATCTGTTATTGTTTTTGTTCAGTTGCCCAATCCGAATCTTTGCAACCCCATAGACTGCCACACACTAGGCTTCCCAGTCCTTCACCATCTCCTGGAGCTTACTCATACTCATGTCCATTGAGTAGGTGATGCCCTCCAACCATCTCATCCTCTGTTGTCCCCTTCTCCTGCCTTCTGTCTTTCCCAGCATCAAGGTCTTTACAGTGAGTCAGCTCTTCACATCAGGTGGCCAAAGTATTGGAGTTCCACTTCAGCATCAGTCCTTCCAATGAATATTCAGGACTGATTTCCTTTAGGATGGACTGGTTGGATCTCCTTGCTGTCCAAGGGACTCTCAAGAGTCTTTTCAGCACCGCAGTTCGAAAGCATCAATTCTTTCGTGCTCAGCTTTCTTTATGGTCCCACTCTCACATCCATACATGACTACTGGAAAAACCGTAGCTTTGACTATACAGACCTTTGTTGAAGAAGGTATTAGAATAAACTAAGAAAAAGATAATGATGCTCAGAGTGAGGAAAAAGATCTGAATGAGAGTGAAGAGAAATTAACTGATAGAGGAAATGTTTAACAAGAAAGATTGACACATACTAGAGATTGGATGTGGGGAAAGGAGTGAAAAAGGATTCCAGAATGGATCCTGACTTTTAGACCTGAGCATATGTGCTTATCAGTTTCAGTTGATCTCTCTCTCTCTCTTTTTTTTAACTTTCAGTCGTTTTGGTAACCTGATTGAAGTTTACCTTGTGTCAGGAAAAAATGTGGGGTATGCCAAGTATGCTGATAGACTAAGTGCTAATGATGCCATTGCAACTTTACATGGAAAGATCCTGAATGGAGTCAGACTCAAAGTTATGTTGGCAGACTCCCCAAGAGAAGAGTCTAACAAACGACAAAGAACTTACTGATTCTTTAGGTAAGGTCTTTATAATATAAATTCTAAAGCACATTGGCTAAATAGTATAATGAAAGAAATATATAGAGAATTTCTTTTTAAGGATTTAGAAGTTGTTGGTTAAAAACACTGTGACTTAAAAGTTTGCTGATAATTTTTACAATATATTTTTTAAACTTGGACTTTTTAAACTTAAAAAAAAAGTCTTTTGTGTTTACTGGGAGAATGTTTTTGTCCTATGAAATAAAATCAGATTTCAGTTTAGAAAATTAATTAGTATTTGTGTATGTGTGTGAATGTCTTAGATATTAAGAATTGGACTTCAGTGTATGGTTACATAAACTTTAAAATTAGAAGACTTCTAAAGATTTTTTTTAGCTAACATCTTAAGTTATCAATTGACGTAATTTATGACAGTCTTGGAGAAGGGCATGACAAACGACTCTAGTATTCTTGCCTGAAGAGTCCCACGGACACAGGAGCCTGATGGGCTACAGTCCATGGGATCATAAAGAGTCGGACACGACTGAAGCGACTTAGCATTCACATGACAGTCTTTATAATGTCTTGACAGGCATTAGTGAAATGCCTAAAAAGTAATAGCTAATACAGTTGACCCTTGAACAACGCAAGTTTGAACTGCATGGGTCCACTGTGGACATGTGGTGGTTTTCAGTAGTAAGTAATACAACTTACTGAGGTTGATTGGGTGCAAGGTTGGTTGAATCTGTGGACATAGAACCGTGGGTATGAAGTATCCACATTTATAAAAGGGTTCATGATAAGTGATATGCAGATTTTCAACTGTGTAGAGGGTCACCACACCTAATGTTACATTGTTCAAGAGTCAATTATATTGCATCTTTCTGGACCTAAATGGTATTTTTCTGGACTCATATTTGTTAATAAGTACATTAAAAGTACACATTCAGAAATAAGTGCATTAAAACTACACATTCATGTACATATGTGTATTTTCAAATATAAGCTTGACATTTACCAAAAACTCTTGTCAATTATACATAATGCCACATACAGCCTTATGAATGCCTTTTGTTTTTTGCTATTAAGAAATCAAACCTAAATTTTTATATATAGGACAGTTCACATCTCCACGGTTTGGGGAAACATTATTAAAAGTTACCATTGTTCAACTCTTTCACTTTTTTATTCTGGAAATGAATTCTTAGTTTCTGGGGAAGCTGAGTGCTTCCCTGTTCCCACACAAACACCCGCTTCCCAAGTCCACTGCTGGTCAAATCGCAGCAGCTGGTAAGCACATCCGATTCAGTGTGAAGTTACTGGCTCAAAAGCAGTTTTCCTTTCTGACCAGTTATGAGAAATGGCGAGTATCAGAATGAATTGTCTGGGTCCTCACTGCAGGTGACTTTTCCTTGGATGAAGCAAGTCACATGATTACTTCCTCCTTGCAAAAGGCACTTGTTGACAGGAAGTGCCCTTGGGCCATTATGAATATCTCAATTTAGAAATATTTTCAAATGTTACAAAATCCACTCCCATTACTTCATACACTGTAGAAATATTAAATTTGCCAGTGAAAAAGAATTAACAAGTCTTTCTCAAAGCAGTTCTTTGTCTTTACAAATAAAATGTTAAGAACTGAATTCTCTTTAAACAAGCTGTCTGCAAACCTGTTTATTCATGTCTGTGAGTCTTTCAAAATATAGGTAGGAATTTTTACTCTTATTCAAAGAATCTTTGTCCTTAAAGAGGACAATACTAACTTCTTGATATGGGGAAAATGTATAAATTACTCCTGTGAGTGAGCCTTTATAAAATAATTATTTATATAGTATAGAGAATATTAGACTTATTCCAGCTCTGACACCTAACGGTTGGCAGTTATCTTCACCTTTCTGAGGCTGAGTTTCTCCACAGGATTATTGAGAGAAAATGAATCGGCAAAATTCCTTATAAAATAGAATTTTTAAATACTTGGCAAGTGTGAGCTAAAACTCATGTATTGATGACTTCATTGAAACTTTTTATGTCATCTCATCAAAAACGGTCAGAAATTAAGTTTAATGGTACAAAACCACCTTCTGGCCAGCAGGTGTGTGAGAATGAAGCTTTCAAATAACACGTTTAAGTGTTATATTTCATCCACTTCCCTGATTAGAGGAAGGACGTATTCTTCAGCATGACTAGTCATGAAATACAAATATGTCCTTTTTCCCTTTATTGAGTGGTTATACATATTCAGGGCAAAGATACAGTAGGGTCAGGTGAGTTGAAAATGGTAGGACATAACGAACTGTACTGGTTTTGAATGTCTTCTAGTTGCAGCACGGCTTTTTAATTTTTTTTTGCTTTGAATCCTTTTTACTGTGGATTTCATAATGAAATTAGTCTCTGAGAAATAAGCCTAAGATTAACTGAATTGTGCCTAGGAAATCGGAGAAGAAACTGGTCTAAGAATATCACTTTGAAAGTTGAGTTCTATTTTGAGATAGATCTGATGTGCAAAATATGTTTCTCTTTTTATTTGAGGAAAACTCGAATTTTAGTATTTTAGAACATCCTGATCTCTGTGTGTGTGTGTTTTTATAGGTCCATTTCCTTCTTTTTTTAATCACATAAAACAGTTTGTACAACTATTGCTTTTTTCACTTCTTCTGTTTTGTATCTTGACATACTGTTTTGAGGGAAATCCCTCTGAACTTTATCCTTGTTTCTCAATTATGATTGAACAATTATGGTTATTGAGTTTAGCTACCTAAAAGAACAAAATACTTTAGCATACATGCTCTAGTTGGACTCATGGTTAAGAAGACAAATACAAGCACCCACTCAGTCAGCCTTGTATGTAGGGATAAAACCCAAAGCTGTCATCCTCAAATCATGCATTATTTTTGATGCATTTTCCCTCCAAAAATTTGGTACCCACTTGCATCATCCTTCTCAGTAAGTTTGGTTTTGCTTATTTGGGGGCATCTGTGATTAAGTAAGCAGATAATATTGGGTATATTGAAATAAAGGAACAACTAACATTGTAAGAATACTATATACAACAGCTCTTTCCTTTCAGGTGATGATTTTCATGCTTGTGTTGTGTTCTTTCTACAGAACAAAGACTAAATAATGACGTAATCCTCAGCTGACTGACTGAAAATGTGACTGGACGCACTCCCTGTGGACAGTTGACGGCTTTTTTTTTCCAATTACCTGATAGTTTGTACGCAGCGTTGTTTTGTCTGGGGAGTAAGATTGTTGACATGTGTTTTTCAACCACACATTAATGCTAAAACTGATATAGTAGTTGTTTCTTAGAGTAATATGTTGTTACGTGTGGCAGAAATAAAGTTTTCTTTGGTTAACTAAATCATGCCTTATTTATGTGAAAGATAAGAATGAGAAAAACTTAATAGAAATTAAGTTTTTAGAATTAATAGAAATTAAGTGCTTAGAAATTTGTTAAATGACATTTTCATTGATTTTGAGATGCACATTTTTTCACATTTTTACACTTCTGAAATTGGAAATATTTTGATATCAATCAGTAAATAATTGACAGCTTTTTTTTTTCTTTCTTTTAGTGGAACATAAAGGTGCTTTTTTCAGTCAGCTGCATCTTAGAGTCAATGAAATACGGCAATTGCTACTCAATCTACACATGTAGATTGGCCCCTTACACTTACTCTGAAGCAAGGGCTAAAAGACATATCATAAGTATTTTTATACTTTTTTGTAGTTATACCAGAATACTTTGTTGGTAATGTTGTACAGATCTTTTAAGATTTTAGATTTTAAGATTTATAGCAGTTTAGGTGATAAGGAAAAATTTTAAGTTATTGTTGATAGTAAGTTTAAATAAATACCAGTGGCTTTGGTAAGTGGACATTTTTCCTTTATAAATATAAAATGTAATGGCTGCTCCAAAATATGACATGTAAGCAATTTTCAGAACAAACTATAATAGGAAGAACAGTCGTTTCAAAAAAAGATTAAAAATTAGGAACTTATTCTGCTTCTATTTTGAAAATCCAAGAAAAAATTTTATCTTCTCTTGAGATGAATGATATGTATCAAAAAAGGTATAAAGTTGAGAGTTTGGCACCTTAAAAAAGACATTAAGTGGTATACAGTTGTTAAATACCACTTAATTGGTTCCTCATGCTTCTTACATCCTGAGTTAAATTAAAAACAGTGAAAAGATTAAATTCACTAAGCATAATAATGTATTTCATACTTGGACATCCCTCTGTTAAAAACTTAAAAATCCTTTTTTTGAATCAGTAATTTTAACAAATTTAGATAAGAAAATATCCTGTCTTGTCTTCCCAGGCAAGACTTACTGAACAAGAATTGAGCCAAGTATCTTTCTGTTAGCCAAAGGCCATATTTTAAAAAGAAAGCCAGTGATGTCTTTAGAAATGAAAAACTTCCGAAGAGAGTTAGGGATTAATTACCAATAGATTATTCATCCCAAACTCATTTACTGCACATGTAGTTCCATTTTCACAGATTAGAATTAAATTGTGTCATGAAGTTTATCTAGCTCTACCACTCAATTAATGCTTGAATTCTCCCCCAGATATTCCTGCCAGATGGTTAATCTAAATAATGTAAAAATAGGAAGCTCCCTACTGCCGGAGTCCATTGCACTGTTGGTTAATCCTCATAATCGACAAAGAACCTGATTTCTTGCTATTTTACTTATTCACATGGGAGCTATCATATACCCTCCAGCCCTCCAGGTTTTCTGTTCTTCATTTAATGTGAGGTAGCCAGTTCCAGCCAGAGAAGGCAGTGGCACCCCACTCCAGTACTCTTGCTTGGAAACTCCCATGGACAGAGGAGCCTGGTGGGCTGCAGTCCGTGGGGTCGCCGAGAGTCGGACACGACTGAGTGACTTCACTTTCACTTTTCACTTTCTTGCATTGGAGAGGGAAATGGCAACCACTCCAGTGTTCTTGCCTGGAGAATCCCAGGGACGGGGGAGCCTGGTGGGCTGCCATCTATGGGGTCGCACAGAGTCGGACACGACTGAAGCGACTTAGCAGCAGCAGGAGAAGCAGCCAGTTCCAACAAACAGTCGTGATTGCAGTAAGATGCCTTGTCTATGTTTATTTCTTTGAGTTCATATAAATTCTTAAAAAAATAAAAAAGGTATAATAGTTCTCTGCCTGCAGAACACTTCATTGCTTTTTACAGTGTGACTTTCTCTTGCATTTTCTCTCCCAGTTGCATGCCTCAGTGAATAATTGTTACTTTGGCTTCCATGTGCATTTAATCTTAATCCTCTCAATCCTTTAGCCTTGTTGCCACTCTCCTGTCTCTTGCAGTTGATCCCTAAAAGTTTAAAAGCCAGAATGTCACATTTTTCTTAAAATGAGGAAATTCTAGAACCTAAAAAATAGCATTTAGTAATCTAGTGCTTATGTCTTCACCTAAATGTTTACTTCTTAATTGCACTTTTGGTATAAGAATAAAATATATAGACATTTTGATACCATGCATACATCGGTTACTAAAATTGCCAACATAGTGTGGTTTTTATTAGTTTTTTTTTTATTTCAAAGAAAATGCTAAGCAATATAGATCAATAAACATCTCTTTCAAATATATGGTTTGCATAATAAATAATATTTAAAATAAATCCTGATCAGACTTTTTTGTAAATTCATCATCAGATCTTTTATGGTTGATCACGTACTGAAAGCAGCTCTCAGATTTGCTGCTTCTAGAGCATCATGTTCCAAACTATGTTCCTTGAAACACTATTGTCTTAAAAGAAGTCAATAAGTATTTCTTTTGGAAAGAAATTTTCATGGTCCAGTATATTTAGGAAATGTTCAGTGGTTATTAGTTCACAGGTTTTTTTTTGACCATGAGGCTTCTAGAGCCTTTAATTTGCTGGTGTACCCCAGCCCTGTAACTCTAAAAAAGACCATAGTTTGCACTGTGAATTAAGTGTTTTTGAGGCATACTACAAACAGGGCATTAGTATTAGAAGGAGTAATTTTTTAGGAAAGATTCTCCTGGAATATAAACTATTTTTTATTCATATGGTGTGGTGTGGTTTTATCTACAAGCTTTTTTTAAACTTTTTAATCCAACCCTAGATTAAAAATTAATACAAAATACTAAGGGAATTATTACTCAAAACTTTTACCCTTCTCAGAAATGTGTTCTCAACCTACTCAATATCAATAACAGAAGATAGAAATGAGAGACTTTACCACTAGGTGGTGGTAAAATTGCCACTCAGAAAGTGCAGCATTCCAATGGTATCTAAGGTATTGAGCCTGACGTGCTAGAATTTGTGTTGTCTAGAGCGGTGGTCCTTAAACTTTGGTGTCTATAAGAGTCACCTCAGGTGTTTGTTTAGAATGCAGGTACACTGATTCTGTTAGGTTTGGGTTGGGTTTTTGGACAAAGTCTCTGAGTGACTCTGTGTCATTAGCATTGACTTTGTGGTATACTGACCTAAAGAGATTCCATATTTGGACCTTAGGTTGGACTATTGTAAGACACTGAGAAGTTGCCAAGTTGTTTACCTTGAGCATTTTTTAGAATTAAGCATCTGCTTTCCCTCAATTTATTATCAATAAATATGGATTACCATAAGAAATTGAAAAACATAAGCCATCTCACGAATAGCAAAATGTCAGGCCAGCTTTTTCCTGTTGGCAGATGTTTTTTGATGTTTCTGAAGGATGGTAATTATTTGCTTTATGTCAGTCAAAGCTTCTACCTAATTATATTTTCTATTTACATTTATTTTGAAGTGAATCATGTTAATAAGTGAATCAGATTTTGGCTCAGAAGAACTTCCTAAATCTGTGTCATTCTTTTTAAACGGCAGAGAGCTTGAAGGTGATATCATCAGTATGTAAAAAATTAAAGTAGAATAATCACAAAGGTGCAGAAATCATGTCTACATATATGTGTATTACTACAATCCTAAAGTGAATCTTATAAAATGAATGTTTTTTTGGTGACCCCAAAAATCTTTTGATATGTTAAGTGCAGTTTACCTGTCAATAACTTCTTATGAACGCATAAAACAAAATATCAGTAAAGGCAGAAACAAGTGAAATATTTATATAGCCTTGTCACCCAGCAATACAACCACATGCAAGTTTTATTTCTTCCATATGTGAGTGGTAAGCTCTAATAAAAGTCATGGCTGTTATTTTTACATATGATTTCAGTAAAGAGAGAAAATATAATGGTCATCCTTACTAGGTAAGAAGTTCCATTTTAATATCTGAATTCTAATAAATGGATTGCATTATTTCCTTTTCTAGAAACAGTAACTCAAGAACAGTGGATCCTGTGAACTGAAGGTATGGTATTGCTAGGGGGTCAAACAGAAACATTTAGTTAAAATATGAAATTGCAGTTCATTCATTACAATGACCATGCTGTATTTAGTTAGAATTGTCCTCAGAAGAATATGCAGGTCCCACTACACTCTGAGCAAGTTAACAGGTCCTGTGAGAATCCACGTGAGTGGTTATCACAGGAAAAGAAAGTCCAGTGGTCATCATATATGAATTGTAGCCACTATCTAAACGTCCAGGTCCACGTGAGCTAGCTAACCTGCGAGCTGACCAAGACTGCGGCTCCTGCGGCGTCCTAGAAACTGCCTTCCGACCATACTGCTACAGAAGTGGTGGGAGGAAGGCCTTAGCAGACTGTTAAGGAAAGTTATTGGTGTTTCAGATGCAAAAGTCAGGAATGTGTGAAAAGGCAAGTACTGTTTTTCACAAATAATTGAGAAACTACTGGGTACAGTAGGATAACCACAGTGCTTACTCACAATTATTCCTGTTAATCTACACTCTGAACTTTCCTGCCTCTCTTTCCATTTCTGATCTTGTAGGTAAATGGTGTTACTAGTAATTTTCTTGTTCAGATATTACCATTTTCCAGTGTTAGTATTTTATAGGTCACAGCATTAATTAGCACAGAGTTCTTAGGGATTTTATTTCTTTATTTTTGTGGGTTTTTTTTTTTTAAAGCTAAAACAAGAGATTTAAAGTCATCTAAATAGAGTTATCTACTACTTTACAGGAAGATCTGATATATAAAAATACATAATGTTCCTTTCATCATCGACAGACTCTGTTATGTTGGTTTGGGGCCCCAGTTAAGCACAAAAAAACTTTCTTCCTCTTCCCACATTAGTACATTAGTAATTTAAGAACTGTAAGTGTCCATTGACATTGGAGGAAGGTAGAAAACGGATCAGAGAAGACAATGGTCCTTGAGCATTTTTTAGAATTAAGCATCTGCTTTCCCTCAATTTATTATCAATAAATATGGATTACCATAAGAAATTGAAAAACATAAGCCATCTCACGAATAGCAAAATGTCAGGCCAGCTTTTTCCTGTTGGCAGATGTTTTTTGATGTTTCTGAAGGATGGTAATTATTTGCTTTATGTCAGTCAAAGCTTCTACCTAATTATATTTTCTATTTACATTTATTTTGAAGTGAATCATGTTAATAAGTGAATCAGATTTTGGCTCAGAAGAACTTCCTAAATCTGTGTCATTCTTTTTAAACGGCAGAGAGCTTGAAGGTGATATCATCAGTATGTAAAAAATTAAAGTAGAATAATCACAAAGGTGCAGAAATCATGTCTACATATATGTGTATTACTACAATCCTAAAGTGAATCTTATAAAATGAATGTTTTTTTGGTGCACCCCAAAAATCTTTTGATATGTTAAGTGCAGTTTACCTGTCAATAACTTCTTATGAACGCATAAAACAAAATATCAGTAAAGGCAGAAACAAGTGAAATATTTATATAGCCTTGTCACCCAGCAATACAACCACATGCAAGTTTTATTTCTTCCATATGTGAGTGGTAAGCTCTAATAAAAGTCATGGCTGTTATTTTTACATATGATTTCAGTAAAGAGAGAAAATATAATGGTCATCCTTACTAGGTAAGAAGTTCCATTTTAATATCTGAATTCTAATAAATGGATTGCATTATTTCCTTTTCTAGAAACAGTAACTCAAGAACAGTGGATCCTGTGAACTGAAGGTATGGTATTGCTAGGGGGTCAAACAGAAACATTTAGTTAAAATATGAAATTGCAGTTTATTCATTACAATGACCATGCTGTATTTAGTTAGAATTGTCCTCAGAAGAATATGCAGGTCCCACTACACTCTGAGCAAGTTAACAGGTCCGTGAGAATCCACGTGAGTGGTTATCACAGGAAAAGAAAGTCCAGTGGTCATCATATATGAATTGTAGCCACTATCTAAACGTCCAGGTCCACGTGAGCTAGCTAACCTGCGAGCTGACCAAGACTGCGGCTCCTGCGGCGTCCTAGAAACTGCCTTCTGACCATACTGCTACAGAAGTGGTGGGAGGAAGGCCTTAGCAGACTGTTAAGGAAAGTTATTGGTGTTTCAGATGCAAAAGTCAGGAATGTGTGAAAAGGCAAGTACTGTTTTTCACAAATAATTGAGAAACTACTGGGTACAGTAGGATAACCACAGTGCTTACTCACAATTATTCCTGTTAATCTACACTCTGAACTTTCCTGCCTCTCTTTCCATTTCTGATCTTGTAGGTAAATGGTGTTACTAGTAATTTTCTTGTTCAGATATTACCATTTTCCAGTGTTAGTATTTTATAGGTCACAGCATTAATTAGCACAGAGTTCTTAGGGATTTTATTTCTTTATTTTTGTGGGTTTTTTTTTTTAAGCTAAAACAAGAGATTTAAAGTCATCTAAATAGAGTTATCTACTACTTTACAGGAAGATCTGATATATAAAAATACATAATGTTCCTTTCATCATCGACAGACTCTGTTATGTTGGTTTGGGGCCCCAGTTAAGCACAAAAAAACTTTCTTCCTCTTCCCACATTAGTACATTAGTAATTTAAGAACTGTAAGTGTCCATTGACATTGGAGGAAGGTAGAAAACGGATCAGAGAAGACAATGGCACCCCACTCCAGTACTCTTGCCTGGAAAATCCCATGGACGGAGGAGCCTGGTAGGCTGCAGTCCATGGGGTCGCGAAGAGTCAGACACGACTGAGCGACTTCACTTTGACTTTTCACTTTCATGCATTGGAGAAAGAAATGGCAACCCACTCCAGTATTCTTGCCTAGAGAATCCCAGGGATGGGGGAGCCTGGTGGGCTGCCGTCTATGGGGTCGCACAGAGTTGGATACCACTGAAGCGACTTAGCAGCAGCAGCAGAGAAGGGATCACCTTGCCTGGAGAATCCCAGGGACGGGGGAGCCTGGTGGGCTGCCATCTATGGGGTGGCACAGAGTCGGACACGACACGACTGAAGTGACGCAGCAGCAGCAGCAGAGAAGGGATCACAGTTTGTTACTTGTAGGACTGACTTTAGGAAGAACCTGTAGTAGAGGAGGGGAGCATTGGGACTGACTGACTGACCAGCTTTGTCCGTATCAAAATTGGACAAACAACGGCAAAGAAAAAGTATACTTGAACAGAGTACCCATTTTTCTTTACCATTGCAAACTCCTGTGAGGGTTCATCTCCCATTAGTACCATATTGGCTTAATCATTTCATCAGAACTCCAGCAGGGTTCACTTTCTACCACTTGGACCCCAAGTCTGGAAACCGTAGACACTGTAATATGGTCCCGTCTTTCACCCAGCCCAGTCTTAACGTTACTGCAGTGACTCAAAGTAAGTAATAATAAATAAATTAGAGTGGAATTAGATCTTACAACATCCTGCAAGATTAGCAGTGTGCCTGACATAATACCCAGCTTCTGTTTAATAGCTTTCAGTTACTTGTAATATAGCAATGTATCATGTTTTCTAAATCTTGTTAATATCTTTGTCTTTAGTTCTCCCAAGAGTGTATTTCATGTGTGATATCAATATGGCCTTTTGAGTCCTGTTTCCTCATCTAGAACATAAAATAATAAAGGCTGTGTAAACACAAATACTTGCAACCCCCTTCTCCCAACTTTCTGCAAAAATACCCTTGAAAACATTTAAGAAAAAAAATTTGTATCATTCATAGAAACTTGAATAGATAAGAATAAGTAGATACACTGGTAAGAATAGTAGATAACTAGGAGAAATGTTTACTATAAAGCAGGAATGATGTGGATTTTATTTAATAGCCGACTCAGGTCCCACATTGAAACAACTTGTCACGTAAAACAAGATGATACCTTAGCTTCCCACCTTCTAACACTCCTTACTAACTTGTATATAAGAAGGCTATACTAATAATTTGAGATAGCTATTGAGAGTCCCATCAGAAAAGGCTTTCATTCTGCATTTCTTAACTAGTGGCACTGAAGCTGCACCGTCTTGGAGCTTTTCCTTAACCAAGAGAACCACAGCTGACATTCCCTTGGGGTGGAGAGAGTGTGGAAGAGATCCCACCTCTGAGCAGAAGAGCAGTGCTGAATGATAGACGCAGCGCCAGCAGCCCAGAGAGATCTTCCGCCCTTCAGCAGGTTTAGAACACTTAGAGCAGGACTTCTTAAAATACTCATCCTGTTCCTAAGAACTTTGGTCTTATTGCATGGAAATCCCTTAGCCTTTTCCACCCTAAGCCTAGATCTACAGACATCCTTGCGTTTCCTGGAGAAATGGAATGGGCCTAATATTTCAGACAATGTGCTGGATATTACGTCAGCACTTTCGTGAACTCTGAAAGAGCTTAAAGCAGTCCCTGTGGTCTGCCAATTCTGAAATCAGCCTGGCTAAATGTGTCCTCATTAAGAAATGGGCAAGAGATTTACACTACTGGCACTTCACAAAAGAAGGCCAAGAAAGGATTGCAGTGTCTTTTGGCAGAGGAAGGGAGGATTGGGTAAATTCTTTAGTCTTTGTGAAGAAACATTAAAACATTCTCTCATTAAAACATTTTTTACTTTGACATTTAATGTAAGTTGAATCTTTTTAAAATCAGTTAAATGCTCAGTAATGCTAGTCATCAAGGAAACATTAAAACCACAGTAAGATATCCCTCCACTGGTAAGAGCAGCAAAAATTAAGGCATCAACAATACCAGCTGTTGCTATGAGTGTGGAGCAACAGGGTCTCTCACAACCTGCTGATGGAGTGTAAAGTGGTTCAACCACTCAAGAAATATTTGACAAATACCTGTTAATGTTAAAACATACATCTAAAATAAAAATTAAAGAAAAAAATAAATAAAACATACATCTACCCTCAACTCAGCACTTCCACTGCTAACGTGTGTATCCAAAAAAGATAAGAAAATACATGTACCGAAGACATACGAACGTTATTGGTAGCTCGAAGTAGAAGCAACCCCTGATGTCCATCAGCAGAATGGATACTGTGAAGCACTCTATAGTGAGGAAATAGCTAACTTGCTTGCTACATGTAATAATTTGGATGAATCTTATAAGCATACTGACCAAGGAACCAACAAAAGAAAATGGTATATGATTCTCACTTGTGAAAGGGTTCAGAAATAAAACTTTAGCAGAATTAATTGGAGACGGGTCACAGAGCAGCTTCACTTTCACATCACTTTCATGCATTGGAGAGGGAAATGGCAACCCACTCCAGTGTTTTTGCCTGGAGAATCCCAGGGATGGGGGAGCCTGGTGGGCTGCCATCTATGGGGTCGCACAGAGTCGGACACGACTGAAGTGACTTAGCAGTAGCAGTAGCACAGAGGGATAAAAGGGGCCTTATGGTATACTGGTAATCTTGTCTTTCTTGATCAGTGTGGTGCTAACTTTGTGATAAGCTCTTTGAGTTATGCTTTTTTATGTTTTATGCATTTTTCAGCTTCACTTTCACATCACTTTCATGCATTGGAGAGGGAAATGGCAACCCACTCCAGTGTTTTTGCCTGGAGAATCCCAGGGATGGGGGAGCCTGGTGGGCTGCCATCTATGGGGTCGCACAGAGTCGGACACGACTGAAGTGACTTAGCAGTAGCAGTAGCACAGAGGGATAAAAGGGGCCTTATGGTATACTGGTAATCTTGTCTTTCTTGATCAGTGTGGTGCTAACTTTGTGATAAGCTCTTTGAGTTATGCTTTTTTATGTTTTATGCATTTTTTGTATTTGTCTTACACATCATTTAAAGTTTTGGTTTCTTAATGTATTAAATAGTATCAACATGAGGCTAATGAAACACACTCCTGCAGTGTAAGAGAACAGCAGTAGTCTGAGGCATTTAGAAGACAGGGCTTTCTGTATCCATCCAATACATTTAAAGCAGGAAGTATTAGAAAATACCTGCATCAGCTCCTGCTCTGGTACACAGGGCATTATGATGACAAGGACAAGAAGAGTGAGAGAGAAGGAAAAGACAGGGAGAAGCTAAATTAAAAGTTGTGTCAGAAATAGCAAATAGTCACAGATTAAAGAAAATCTAACCCATAATGAAGAACAGTAACTATCACACTGATTGCAGAATCATGGGTTCTCATGAACCAGCAAAGGGAAGACGGGTTCCTCCAACTTGTTATCAACCAGATTAAAGCTGTCTTCATCAATGTTCTAAACTGTGCTTAATAAGCTCTCCTCGAAGGAATTCTGCGACTTAAATAAGTTAGAATAAATCAAAAGCACCGACACATGAATGTATTCAGAGAAAAGGTGGAGATACAAAAGGCTGATAATGAAGATTTATCCTTTGAGTAGTAGATGTTCCCAAAGAAGGCAAGATGAATTAAACAAAAAAATAGTTTTGTTAGAAGAAACCTTGATTTTTAAAAGGGCTCAAATCTGAAGATCTTCAACTGCACATTAGATGCCAGCTGGAATGGAACAGTGTCTACAGGGTTCAGGATTTCTTTACTCCAGATGTGAAGGTAACAGAAAAGGATTCTGTGATGTTCATTGTACTGCTCACTTGGAAAAAAGTACTATATAGGAAAAAAGTACTTGAATATAATCAATACACTGCCAGAATGAATCAAAATTCGGAATAAAAGAATGAGGAAAGACGAGTCGGTGAGTATTGAAATCAGTGCAACTGTTAGAGTAATACAGATAATTATTGTAAATCTAATACTGAAAGCACGATTTATTAAATAATCTTTGAGTGAAGGCCAAGAAAGTATGGAAATTTCCCTTTTTTTGTGGGGGGTGGAGAATGAAGTGAAGAGAAATTCTTTTGTAAAGAAGAAAGTTACTGTGTTTTTTACTTGGAAAATTAAGCGTAAATTTAACAGCGAAATCTGTCAAGGTGGATAACAATAAAATTAATAACTGGATGTCTCTTGTCAAAGTCCTTGAAGAAGACATGAATGAAACTGTATATGAGACAAAAGTAAAAAGAACACTTAAGATCAAAACTTTTAGATCATTTAAATTCTAAAAAGAAAGTGAAATAATTTGCTTCTTCCAAGTGACTTAAATCAAATCTTGTCATGTACATGTGACAAAAAGTATCTCAGAGTACAATTTACAGGAGGAGGTATAAGGCTGAATAACAGCATGTACACTAATATAGTTGCACTCAGTAGTGAAGACAGCAAACCTTAATATTTATATGCAGGAAAACAGGATTAAAATATAGAAGTACAAAAGTGGTTTAGAGATTATGCTGAAGACTTACCACAATAGTCTGTGAATTGTAACACTAGTCAAATAGAAGGGAGAAATTACTCTTGGAAAAAAAAAAGATGGTGACAAGAATTACATTTTCTTAAATAAGATAGTTTACAAATTGATCAGATAGTAATATTGACAAATAATAAAGCCAACAGAGGAGACCCAGAAAGATAACTTCTGAATACCAGCTGATTTAGATTATTTAACCACAAGATAAAAAGCATCATGGGGGAAAAAAATCCTTAAACGTGTTCTTTTCAGCCTCTTTGTCCTAAAGACAAATTGCAAGGAAATCACCCTTTTCTACACTAAGCCTAGATCCTTTGAATTTCCCAGAGGAATGAAATGGATCATTGTTTGTTGTCCATATGGTGGACATAACATCACATCTGAGTGGAGTGTAAAAGCTGAAAGCAGTCCTTGGAGCTTCAAGAGTTTCCTGAAGTGCACGTTAAAGGGCAGAAGTTGTGGAGGGCATGTTCTTTGATCACAGGATAATAAACCCAGAAAATAATAAAAGCACAAGCACCTGGATAATAATTTTTGAAAAACTCTTCTAAACAGCTATTTTGTCAAGAAAAGTGCAGTAAAATACAGTGAAAACAGCAAAAATAGAGGATAATGTATAATGCTGAAAGGCAAATTGATGGTCACTCGTAGAGTGAATGAATTAAACCTGCAGCACTAGAAGCAGAAGTAACAGATAGGATTGACTTTGCTGCTGCTGCTGCTTACTAAGTCGCTTAATCGTGTCTGACTCTGTGTGACCCCATAGACGGCAGCCCACTAGGCTCCCCCGTCCCTGGGATTCTCCAGGCAAGAACACTGGAGTGGGTTGCCATTTCCTCCTCCAATGCATGAAAGTGAAAAGTGAAAGTGAAGTCACTCAGTCATGTCCAACTCTTCTCGACCTCATGGACTGCAGCCTACCAGGCTCCTCCGCCCATGGGATTTTCCAGGCAAGAGTACTGGAGTGGGGTGCCATTGCCTTCTCTAGGATTAACCTTACCTGACACCAAAACTTAGACAATTTAGTATCAAAGTTATAGCTTCTGAGTTCACCCAGTAATACAAATACAAACCTAAGAGTTCTAGAAAGTACAAATAATACGTCCAAAGAACAATTTACCATTTCTATGTAGGGTTTATCCTTCAATGAAAAAGCAGCTTGCTTTAAAAATCAAAACTGTTACTTTAATATATAGCTTAACAGGGCCACGATGAGATATGTTGACCTTTTGGTTTCTTGTCCATTTTTGTGATCATACAAATGCCATAGACTTTTTAGGATATGCATGGTTTACTTGAAACAGTCACTGGCTGGTGGGGTAGAATTAGCCTGATTTATTTAAGTAAATCAATGCCTAATCTTCATCTCTAACTGTATGACTCCTGTATAATAAGACGGCACAGAATGGATATTGGTGAAGCAATCAAAGTGTCTAAAACTATTTCTTAGAAAAATAGCTAAATTTACTGTTAACTATTTCCCAGGCTAATTGGTTTACACACATCTCAAAACCTGTGAAGCAGGTGCTGTTATTCCTGTTTTAAAGAAAAGCTGAAATACATTCAAAGAAATGAGTGGGAAATCACCTTTTCCAAAATCACAAGTGGGGAAGCTGGTCATCTTATGTAGCCAGTCTTCATCGAAACCCATGCTCTTAACCTCTACACTAAGTATCAATGGCTATAACAAAGAATTCAGAAACTACTACACAAATTTAGATTTATGCAGCAACAGAAAGTCCTAAAATTATGGAATAGATTGGAATAATGTGTAATATTTAGTGAAAGCAAGCAGGATACAAAATTATATACATAGTGTGACATAATTTTTTTTAAGCTAGAATGAGTTTGAAAACCCAATGTGTGTGTGTGTGCTTTTCACTATTGTCCCTGCTTTTTTTTAATCTAAAAAGTATACTGTATCCCCTATAAGATCATAAGTTTTTGTAAACAAACTTTATTTTTGTAACCTCAAGCACAGCTATCCTGTTTTCACATAATAGGCACAAAATTTTTGTCCAACTGGAATACAACATAAAGGAATCTAATGTGTGTTTCTTACTACAGATTCTGTAAAGTCCATATTTGCTATAAATAGTCTAATATTTATATGCCTTTTTAAAAACTGGGCCCTACTTATGAGACTCATTTTCAAAGGTTCTGCTAATTTTAATTTCAAGTTTATGGTTTGTTTTTTTTTTTTGCATTCCTATTGGAGACTAAACAGTCTACATACAAATCTCAGTGGTATTTAAAAATAATAGCATATATTGAAATCTATGTCACTACTGTTCTAAGCACTTGTAAACATTTTCCCACTTAGCTTATAACAGTTCTATAAAATTAATACTGTAAAGCACAGGGAGATGAACTGACTTCTGCTAGGACACAAGAAAAAATATTGGAGCTTGGATTCACAGGAAGCATGATTCTATGTTCTAATTTAAGTTTATATACTATTTAACTCAACCACTGTTCTTTAAGAATGAAGTGTAAAACCTTTATTGTATAAATGGAGCATGAATAGAGAATTTTATTCCATTGTATGACCCCTTGAGAAAGTGGATGGAAAAAAAATAAAAAAGCCTAACTGAGATGGAAGCAAGAAAGCAAAGGGTTACAGGTGGCAGGAAAAAGCGAAAGACCCAGTGGTTTGGGGTTCAGGGGACACAGTGAAGTGGAGAAGACTTCCTTCCACTTAGGTAGCTTAGTCTAATTTTGTATTTTGAAAAAATGTAACATGGAGTCAGATGCCACTTGGGTAAAGCAGGTTGGTTCCTCCAATCTACTACTTTCAAAGGACTCACCAGAACCAAAGAATTCACCTCTTCTGTCCCCCTTAATTTGTCCACAGTTTATTCTCTTTCTTTTGTTTTACAAGATCACTTTGCCTTGTTTTGGAGATTAAATTACAGTGCAGTGCACAAGTCATAAATGTAGGGTTCAATAAATTTTGACAGATGGATACATTCCTGTAACTCACTGTAAGATACTGTTCCCATAGGTCCCTTACAAGTCTACATTTCCTTTTTTTAAGTTTCATATATTTATTACTGAGCATCATAGACTGCTAGTGAAGAAACCGGAAACATCAGGAGCCAAGCATTCCATCTCCCCCAGAAGCTGTTCAGACAGTAGTGATGTTCTCACTGTGAATTGGTTACTTAATACACAAGTGATGTTAACACACAGCATGTGTGCCACTTTATATCGGAGGCTTTTTATAGACCCAGCTTGATTCTTCTCCAGTGTTTTCTCTTGGAGTTGTACCTGATTTTATTACCAGTTTTCATTCGAATCCATTGAGGAATGGGACAATTCTGCTTTTGTTTCTTGGCCTGGAATCACTTGATCCTGAAAGTCTTGTGAGAAGACATGGTGATGAGCGAGCTCCCACGTCTCCACTTCGTGCAAGCAGAAGTACTGTCTCTCTCTTCAGGAAGGTGTATACAGCGAACAGGCTTAGAAAACAGTCTCCTGGAGCAAAAGGCGATTGGTTTACTGTCCAGTATAATAATGTCTCCTTCCAGGGCAAAGGATGGACAGACTTACTGCCCTTTATAAAAGATTTAGTTTCCCTAACCTTGAGGTTCCTCAGTTCTGTCATAAAAGAAAAACATAATCATTGAAATAGAAAACAATGGGCAATCTAGACTGTATACAGTCTTTATATTAGCATTATGAAAAAACTACTCCAAAATGCAACAGAAAGATATATTTAAAAATGAGAACAACTAGTGACAATTTTGAGGGAGTATGGTTGTCAAGAACTCTGAAGAGTCTGAAATTTTACCCTGCTTGCAAAATAACCAGTTAACCTGCCACAGTCTCATGGACGTGCACAGCATGCATCTGGGCCCCTCACTGTCCCCTCCTGTAACACTTCAGAGGTGAGAGGAGGCAGCTCAGACTGCCAGCTGCACTGTGGATGATAAAGTCCTTTGCCTCTGACCCAGGACCTTTGAGTTTTCTGCCAGCATCCATTGGAGAAGGCAATGGCACCCCACTCCAGTACTCTTGCCTGGAAAATCCCATGGATGGGGAAGCCTGGTGGGCTGCAGTCCATGGGGTCGCTAAGAGTCGGACACGACTTAGTGGCTTCACTTTCACTTTTCACTTTCATGCACTGGAGAAGGAAATGGCAACCCACTCCAATGTTCTTGCCTGGAGAATCCCAGGGACAGGGGAGCCTGGTGGGCTGCCATCTATGGGGTCACACAGAGTCGGACACGACTGATGTGACTTAGCAGCAGCAGCAGCCAGCATCCATGAGACTGTGGCAGGTTAACTGGTTATTTTGCAAGCAGGGTAAAATTTCAGACTCCAGAGTTCTTGACAACCATACTCCCTCAAAATTGTCACTAGTTGTTCTCATTTTTAAATATATCTTTCTGTTGCATTTTGGAGTAGTTTTTTCATAATGCTAATATAAAGACTGTATACAGTCTAGATTGCCCATTGTTTTCTATTTCAATGATTATGTTTTTCTTTTATGACAGAACTGAGGAACCTCAAGGTTAGGGAAACTAAATCTTTTATAAAGGGCAGTAAGTCTGTCCATCCTTTGCCCTGGAAGGAGACATTATTATACTGGACAGTAAACCAATCGCCTTTTGCTCCAGGAGACTGTTTTCTAAGCCTGTTTGCTGTATACACCTTCCTGAAGAGAGAGACAGTACTTCTGCTTGCACGAAGTGAAGACGTGGGAGCTCGTGAAGACGTGGGAGCTCGCTCATCACCATGTCTTCTCACAAGACTTTCAGGATCAAGTGATTCCAGGCCAAGAAACAAAAGCAGAATTGTCCCATTCCTCAATGGATTCGAATGAAAACTGGTAATAAAATCAGGTACAACTCCAAGAGAAAACACTGGAGAAGAATCAAGCTGGGTCTATAAAAAGCCTCCGATATAAAGTGGCACACATGCTGTGTGTTAACATCACTTGTGTATTAAGTAACCAATTCACAGTGAGAACATCACTACTGTCTGAACAGCTTCTGGGGGAGATGGAATGCTTGGCTCCTGATGTTTCCGGTTTCTTCACTAGCAGTCTATGATGCTCAGTAATAAATATATGAAACTTAAAAAAAGGAAATGTATCATTTTGGAGTAGTTTTTTCATAATGCCTTCTAATATAAAGACTGTATACAGTCTAGATTGCCCATTAAGTTTTTTATTTCAATGATTATGTTTTTCTAATTTTTCTGCTCTTTACCCATTACTGAAACATGTCCAATTGTGTTTCCTAATGTCTTATTCTTTTGAAAAATGTGTGTATTGCTTCATCTCTGAGAATATGAAACTTTTTTTAAGTTGTGCCATTACTTCAGATTATTTTTCTGATTATTGATTTTGTGGCACTGTTTCTTAATGGTAGATTTATGGGCTTTGGAGCTTTGATTTTCATGTTCATTTTGAGTGGAGAAGAGTGGTTTTGTAACCTACATCTACATATCTAAGGATTTTGCAGTTGGCCAGCAAGCTCCAAGGTTCTCCAATCTAAAACCAGATCTTCCACTGACAATTTGAAATTTCTCCCTCATGTTCATTAGTTATTGCCAGCACAACCTCAAAAGCTCAGTAGGTCACAGCAATAAGCATTTCTTTTGCTCACAAGTCTGTGAGGTAGCACTGATTTAAACTGCGGGTCTGCCAATCAGCTGGGCCAGTTCCAAGTGTGTTCATTGTTGTGGTCAGGCTAAGGGAGAAGCAGCTCTCTAGGGGAAAGTCATCTCCTGATAAAGGCAAGAGCACAATACAGCAAGACTCATTGTACAAGCATTTCAAGACCCTGCTTATATAACATCTACTGATACCTCACTGGCCAAAGCAAATCCATAGTTGACCCCCAAACCAAGGAGCAGATAAGTGTAAGTGTACTTGCCTTTTGTGGGAGGAATTTCAAAGTTACAAGGTAGGGACTTTCCTAGCTGTCCTGTGGTTAAGACGTCACCTACCAGTGCAAGGGGTAGGTTTGATCCCTGGTTAGGGAGCTAAGATCCCACATGCTTCAAGGCATGCATATATATATATTTATATATACAGAAGCAATATTTTAACAAATTCAGTAAAGACTTAAAAAATGGTCCACATCAAGAAAAAAAAAAATCCTTAAGAAAAAGAAGGCAATTTATATCTGCCTCACAGCAAAACAAACTCACGCTTAACCCAAGACGCTCAAAAGCCTCATCCAATCATGGACTCAGGATCAAAATCTAATATGATATATATTAGATTTGAATGTGGCTCTCCTTGATCTGGAAACCTATGAACTAAAATCTGTGTTGTGTGTGTGTAATCTTTCCTTCACCCTTACCCCACATGGAATGATGGAACAAGGATATTTTAGGTGCATTTAATACTCTTGATCAAAAAGGGGAAGATCAGAAAGCATTAGCATTCACTTCTGAAATACCATGGGGAAAATATAACCTGTCCCTCTACTCTGGGAGTAAGGCGTTTTTCTGGGTTAGACCGTAATTTTGCTCCCTGGCAGTGGGTTTCCAGTCTGTTGTTCTCGATTTGTCATTGTTATTGATCACTTCCAGAGAGTGCATTGGAGATTATGCCCCTTTTCACACTAAGAAAGTTTCTCAGCTACTTCCTGCCTATGAAATGTTGGCTCAGAAGTCTTTTTATATCTTTTTTGAGAGAGAGAAAATTCTCTCAAAAACATGGATTTTTTTTTTAATGTATTTTCTGTAAACTCTACAAAGCCATACCCACAATTCCTTTGGGGACATGACATACTAGACTATTAAAAGGAACTTCCACCCATTAGCCTTCTGAGAGGTGCTGCCCTTAAGTCTTCTAGAAGCCCCATTTTCTCGCTGAGAGGATCTTCTAGGCATTGCCGCCTTTCAGACGTCTCACTAAAGGAAGTTACAGCAATGCCCTTAATTATATTCCGCCCCCTCCAAGCTGAATCTGAGGTTCTTCCTGGCTGGAAATAAAGAACTTTGCTTTCCAGATAAGCAAGTTCAGGGCTCTTTAAACCCCTCTGAATTCTTGCAAGTTGTAAGGTTTTTGTTTTTGTTTTTCCTGAATTAATCTCTTTCTTACAGACCTTTTAAAATGGATCTAAAAGTAACATGCTAATAACTTTCCACATAAGCCTGGAAACCACCCTTAGTCTTTAATGTCAGCATTTTTCCAGCTTCTCTAATAATGTTCATGCCATCTGCCACATGTTCCCTACACTAATAGCATATATTTTACGTTCTTAATACAGTAGCATCCTAGTATTAGGTTTTCCACATCAGCTAGCTGTGCTGCAAAACAAACAACCACAGAATCTCAGTGGCATGTAACAATACGCTTTTCATTCGTGAGTCTACAGGTCAGCTGGAGAAGTTCGGCTCCACATCACAGGTCTGTGTGCAAGTAGAACAGTTCTCCACAGATAACTCATCTGGGCTGGGTCCCAGGTTGAGGGTAGCAACTACTCTGGGGGAACACTTTACACTGAGGTGACAGAAGTGTAAAAGCACAAGCCCCATTTGTGCTCAGTCACTACATCATCTCTGACTCTTTGCAACCCCATAGGCTGTAGCCTGCCAGGCTCCTCTGTCCATGGAATTTTCCAGAATATTGGAGTGGGGTGCCATTCCCTTCTCCAGGGTATCTTCCTGACCCAGGAATCTAACCCGTGTCTCCTACATTGGCAGGTGGATTCTTTACCACTAAGCCTCCAGGGAAGCCCTATAAGCCCCACTAGACAAGCACATTTCAAAACCCCTGCTTTCTGTCACATCTACTCATGTCCCACTGGCCAAAGCAAGTCCCACTGCTGAGCCCAGAGTCAAAGTGCGAAAGAGTACACTCCCTTTTGTGTAAAGAACTTCGGAGTTAGAATGGTGTAGGATATGGATACAAGGAGGGAAGAAGAATTGGGGCAAGGAATTTATCACATCACGTGTGGTAATATGTGAGTTACGGTTTCCAGGCTGTGCTTCTGTCCTGCTTCAAGAAATATGCAGCTTATCCAAGACTGTAGTGCCACGCCGGAGTAAGCAGCAGCTTTTTAAAGATTCCTCCTGAAGAGGTCAGGGTAAGTGAGGGTCACCTAGCCCAGCTCCTAGTTGTTGGCAGTGAACTTGTCTCTCATATCTGTCTCATCTAGTGCACTTTTATTCTCTATTCCTCAAAAGGATACAGACTCTCAATTGCCTCTGCCTTCTTCACCACCTATGGGCCTGCAAGCCCATGACTCCACCTCCTTACTGTCTTAATTGCATTTCTTTTCTGTTCTTGGCTCTCAGAAATGTTTTATTAAACAAAGTTTGTCTTTTTCTTTTCTAAGCTGTGTATATTGTTTTCTTTCACATATTACATATCACAGCTTTAGATTTGGAGCAAGGAGATACCCTGAACCTTGAACTTTCAACAGCATTGCCTCTCAGAGTCCTAGAATCCTGTTTGAAGCTTCTCTTTTATTTTCCATGTTGGTCTTTAAACATAAAATGTGTTTTAAAATCTCGTGGCACTTAAGTATGCCTAAGTTTAGTGCACCACAAAAAATAACCAGTTTCTTGAAAGATGGACAAGATGTTCAAGTTCAGTACATTTTTAAAAAATGATCAGGAAAATTATATAAAGCAAAAATAGAAAATAGTCCTCTATTCTTGCCAGTAAATCTGATCACTAAAATAAACTGAATACTTTTAAATGTATATTTTAAATAGTAATATATTTTATTACAAACCTGGTTATCCCATTCTCTTATCCAAACTTTCATCTGTTGTTTTTCTTTTTTGACTTTTTATTATATAAAACTTATAGGAAAATTCAAGTATATAATATACACAGAATAGTGTAATGACTTCTATATACCCATGACTGAGCTTCATAATTATTTGTCATGGTAAATCTTGTTTCAGTTTTAGCAGGGGTTGGGAAGCTATGACCCACATATTAAATCCAGCCTACTGGCTATTTTTATAAATAAAGTTTTATTAGAACACAGTCATGCTCTTTTGTTTAAATGTCTATGCTTACTTTCATGCCACAATAGCAGAAATGAGTAGTTACAGTAGAAATTGTATGGCCTTCAAAAGCAGATCCTAAAATGTTTACTATCTAGCAGCTTACCAAAAAGAAAAATATTTGTGGCTGCTGGACTATATACTCTCATCCACTTCCCTCAGCAAAAAATATCTTCCACGTTTCATTTTAAAATATTTCAGTATGTATTCTAAATGAAAAAGTTTAAGTTATTCAGTCATGTCTGACTCTTTGCAAACTCATGGGCTGTAGCCTGCCAGGTTCCTCTGTCCATGGAATTCTCCAAGCAAGATTACTGGAGTGGGTTACCATTTCCTTCCCCGAGGGTCTTTCCAACCCAAGGATCAAAACGGTCTCCCACATTGCAGGCACACTCTGCTGTCTGAGCCACCAGGGAAGCCCATTCTAAAAGGTAAGGACTCTAAAAAGTAATACCACTCTCACACTAAAAATTCAGTAATTCATTAATTTTATCTCTTCTATAAAATTTCCACTGAATAACAAGTGGGAATTCTTGAATATTTCTTTTTTTCCCTAACTCATTATCCTGGTCCACTCATAGTTTTAACAGGCCACTTTCTTATCTTTGAAAGAGCTACAGACTTTTCTGTATTTCATTAGTAGTTTATTCTCAATAATTTTAATAGCTTAACAAACACTTTATCTGTCAACCCCAAAGAATAAAACATTCTGAATTTAACAAAGCATGTGAGAAAGTTAATAAGCAATAATCACACAATCACCAGTTGCAATTTGAGATATGTTAAAGGTCCTATAAAAAATATGGCATATCAAAGCGGTCTTGCATTTTTAAAAGGCTAAGGGGTTTTTTTGCCATGCTGGTTTTTCTTTTCTTGAGACCAAGGAGTTCTCTTCTGGAAGTTTTAACATGTAAGTGATTATTAGAATTTCTATGTAATGTTTTATATTAAAATATCTTTTCACTGTTTACATGTCAATTTTATGGGAGCTATCTCATTTAATAATTACAACAAGCTAGTAAGATAGATTATTTTCATGCTAAATGATTCTACTGAGACACAAACCCTTATTGTCTGCTTGAAGTCCACCAACCACACTGCTAAACTAGCAGTCACAAATTTGACCAAAGAGCAGTTTTACACAGATTAATCACCTTTTATAGGCCTTGGTACTATAAATGCACTATGCTATGCATGGAATTATTAACTCCATTGCTTCTTAGATATGCTAAAGATAATCTGTACAGTGAAGATACTGCAGTGAACCCTTATGAAACTTTACATATTTTAGGAGCTTAGAATTTCAAGCACAGAGCATGTATCTTTCAAATTCAAAGAGCCAAAAGTAGTCCATTACATAGTTTTCATAAATTCTTCTTTAGCATTTCTTGTACATGCTTGTGATGGGTCCAGAGTACTAATAGAGATGGGGCCTTAGTAGAGGCTTAGAAAAATGGCTGATTTCACAGTTAGGGGGCTTCCCTTGTGGCTCAGCTGGTAAAGAATCTGACTGCAATGCTGGAGACCTGGGTTGGGAAGATCCCCAAGAGCTTCCCTTGCAACTCAGACAGTAAGGAGTCTGCCTGCAATGCAGGAGACCTAGGTTCGATCCCTGGGTCAGGAAGATCCCCTGGAGAAGGAAATGACAACCCACTCCAGTACTCTTACCTGGAAAATTCCATGGATGGAGGAGCCTGGCAGGTACAGTCCATGGGGTTGCAAAGAGTCGGACACGACTGAGCAACTTCACTTTCACTTCACAGTTTGGGCAGAGGCAATACAAGTAAACCTGGAACATCTTTTTGTGCTTGAAACTAAAGAAATGCCCTTCAAAATGATGAAGGGGACCATGTCAAAAGAAAACATAAATCACCTTGGAGTGAATGCCCTAGATAAGTCTGGAACAATTTGAGTACCAAAATAATTAATAATAGTAATAAGTTATAAACCATTGAATGAAATATGAATCTGAGTCATATAAATAAATAAGTTGTAAGTTTGAAAAGAATGAGACACTTACATGGCCTCAAAGTACCTACCTATAAATACTTATGGATTAAAAAGGGAAATGGGGTTACTTCATAATAGAGAGGCCTGGAAGACATTATTTTAATCAAATGATCAAAATGAACACCCTAGTAATCAAGTAATCAGACAAACTAAAAATGGGAACCTCCCTTCCCCCAATAGGAGATAACACTTTATCACTTCTATGAGATTTCCTGCCAAAGGGGCATAATCTTTTAGAGTGACATTAGAGCCACAGTGGGAACATTCTAAAACTTACTTACCTATGATCTTCAAAAGTGTCAAAGTCATGAAAATCAAGGAAAGATGGAGGAACTGTTCCAGACTGAAGACTTCTAAAGAAACATAGAACTAACTACACTTAATTCTGGACTAGACCCTTGTGCTATAAATGGCACTGAAACATCTGGTAGCACTTGAACAGGGTTGGAAAGTTATGACCAACCTAGATAGCATATGAAAAAGCAGAGACATTACTTTGCCAACAAAGGTCCATCTAGTCAAGGCTATGGTTTTTCCAGTGGTCATGTATGGATGTGAGAGTTGGACTGTAAAGAAAGCTGAGCGCCGAAGAATTGACGCGTTTGAACTGTGGTATTGGAGAAGACTCTTGGGAGTCCCTTGGACTGCAAGGAGATCCAACCAGTCCATTCTGAAGGAGATCAGTCCTGGGATTTCTTTGGAGGGAATGATGCTGAAGCTGAAACTCCAGTACTTTGGCCACCCCATGCGAAGGGTTGACTCATTGGAAAAGACTTTGATGCTGGGAGGGATTGGGGGCAGGAGGAGAAGGGGACGACAGAGGATGAGATGGCTGGATGGCATCACTGACTCGGACATGAGTTTGAGTGAGCTCCAGGAGTTGGTGATGGACTCCAGGGAGGCCTGGTGTGCTGCGATTTATGGAGTCGCAAAGAGTTGGACACGACTAAGGATCAGATGGTAGTAATGCATCAATGCTAGTTTTCTCATCTTTATTGGTTGTATTATGGTGAGACAGGAGAATGTCCTTGTACATAGGAAATACACACAATAGCATTGAAGGGTGATGGGGCAGTAGGTTGGGAACTTACTCCCACATTATTCAAATAGTAAAAATTCTTAGTACTCTTTTTTCAAGCATCCTGTATGATTGACATTGATTCCAAATGAAAGGATTTTTATGAAAATACAAAGTTAAATGTGCACTAAGTTACAGCAAATTCTCACAGATCTCTCTCTCTCTCTCTCTTTTTTTTTTTTTTTTTTGCCATGCAGCATGCTGTATATTATTTCTCTGACCAGAGATGATTAAACCTGTAACCTCTGCCTTGGAAGCTCAGTCTTAACCACCAGGGACATCCCTGTCACATTCTTTATTACAAAAATTTCTTGCTAGGCTTTCTACATGACAAAAACTAGTGTCTGAAGGCAGTTGTCTGTAAAAGCTTTAATAATGCCACATTTGTTTTTCCGTTGGGAAGGGGTGAGCAACTGAAAAAACAATAATATATTCATCTATTCAAAGCTGTTTGCTGAGTGACTACACGCAAGATGCTCCGTGGCAGGTACGAATTTCCTCTCTGTGGTGGACACTGATACGCTATTGAACACTATCCAAATCCCCTTTCAGGACTGAAGGCCTTATTCCCCCAGCTGCTAGGAGTGCTGTGGACAAGACGGCCCTCAGCTGTCAGCCCCCTTCGGGGACTGCCTTAACTGAAGAGAGTTTTCTTCCCTCCGGCCGTGTGCCCTTCCCAGGATGGTCTGCATCTAGCCACTGGTCAATGGAAGGGTGTGAAGGCCTGGCCCCCTTACTCCAATTCAAGCATCTCCCAGGGTTGTCTCATATTCAGACCGTTCCAAAGGGCTGTTTTCCGTGAGAACCCATCGCCGCCCAGTTTCCCCCTCTGCCAGTCCTTTCCCCTTCCCTGGCCTTCCCTTGCATAGGCAATGACCCTAGAATGCTCTTCATGAACCTCCTTGCCTGCTAATCTGCTCAGAGTCTGCTTCTCAGGGAAACCAACCTGTGCCATTCTCTCTCAGTGATTTTCCTCTGGAGTCAAGAAGGAACATCACTTGTCAATTTTTTTTACTATTAAACAAGGTGATATTTTCTAGCATTAAAATTTTATGACTTGCCCTCTTGCCTTATCCACTTTCTGCTTCTTGATCAGCTAGCATATAATGAGGAGAGGCAGGGACAAGAATGGCTTAGGACATACGCAGAAGCCAAAGTCTGTCTTGGAAGGCAAGATTGACATGTAGGACAAGTTTG
This sequence comes from Aepyceros melampus, assembly GCA_006408695.1. Lineage (NCBI taxonomy): Eukaryota > Metazoa > Chordata > Mammalia > Artiodactyla > Bovidae > Aepyceros > Aepyceros melampus. The sequence continues at coordinate 143,716 of SJXQ01002208.1, forward strand.
TTTTGCCTCTGCCTCCATTTTCTCTGCTATTGTCTTTCCCTTTCAATCCTGGCCTCCCGGTAATCTGTGTCTAGCGTACTCCTATTGGATGGCTCTTACTTTCTCAAAAGACCAACTCATTCTCACTGAGATGTTTGGACTTAACGTGTCATGCTCCTCAAAGAGTTTGCAGTAGAAAGAATCCAGTGGGTTTTTTGAGGCTTATTATGGTTCAGAGCTGGAGAAGGCAATGGCAACCCACTCCAGTACTATTGCCTGGAAAATCCTATGGATGGAGGAGCCCGGTAGGCTGCAGTCCATGAGGTCGCTAAGAGTCAAACACGACTGAGTGACTTCACTTTCACTTTTCACTTTCATGCACTGAAGAAGGAAATGGCAACCCACTCCAGTGTTCTTCCCTGGAGAATCCCAGGGACGGGGGAGTCTGGTGGGCTGCCGTCTGTGGGGTCGCACAGAGTCGGACATGACTGAAGCGACTTACCAGCAGCAGCAGCATGGTTCAGAGCACTTCCCAGAGAGTGGCAGAAGGAAGGTAACTAGTCTGTCAGCGTTAGTAAGATGGATGTTTTTGGTACCCTACTGAGTCATCCACAGAGAGGGCAATCCTCTTCTCCATTTATACATGGATTCAAGCTTTCGTAAATTAAGTCCTTGGGGAAATACCCTGGGAAAAATAGTATTTGGAGCTACTTCTATTTGAAAAATTGTGATAAATTCTTTACCACAAGCATTAGCAGATGAAAACATTTTTTTGCAGAAACAGAGTGAGGTTTAATTCTTAGAGACATATTTCATTTGTTAACATCTATTTTCAGTGGACCATGGGCAATACAAGTCAACGTTTAGGTTAAGAAAGCATAATTTATGTTTAGAGCAGTAAGATTTAAAAGTCTGCCAAATTAGGTAGTTTGGGATATCTCTAGATATTTTTTAAACTGTTCAAGTTAAAGTGATATGCTATTTGTTTTACAAATACTTTCATTTCCTTTTTTTTTTTACTAAGACAAAGTATTATTTGAATGTTGCAACTTAATGCTTCAAAGTCTTATCTAAACAGAGCACTAAGCTTGTTGCTTTTTGTTTGTCCAATTATCTCTTTTCTGTTTTTTAAGTTGGCCATTTATTGGTCATTTCAGTTTTTCCATTAGTCCCATTATTTTTTAACAATATGCCAGGTGGCACAGTAGTAAAGAATCCACCTGTCGATGCAGGAGACACAGGTCCCATCCCTGGGTTGGAAAGATCTCCTGGAGAAAGAAATGGCAAGCCACTCCAGTATACTTGCCTGGGAAATCCCACGGACAGAGGAGACTGTCAGGCTACAGTCCATGGGGCTGCAAAAGAGTCAAACACGACTTAGCAACTAAACAGCAGCAACAACGAAAGTGATAGCTAATGGTTCCACCATTAGTGTTTTATGTGGATTTTTTTGTGGGGAGGGAGGGTGTTTTTTTTTGTTTGTTTGTTTTGTTTTGTTTTGTTTTTTGTAGTTTAAGATCATTTTATTGAGCAGGGAGAGGTGGGCTGAGGCAGGGCAAGTATAGCTTCTCTAGCCTGGCCTCAGGGGGACAATACCCCCTCCTCACCCCCATCCCTTTGTCCTGTGTGTTTTTGATTACCAGGACATGGGTTTTGTCAAATCATAGACCTCAGAAATCAGTTGTGTAAAACTTTGTTTTACTTTAAAATATGAATTAGCCTCAGCTCTTTCATTTTAAAAACTATATCGCTGGTTCTATTTAAGAATTGGAGTTATTTAATTTTCCTCATTCTGTGAGATTTTAGATCTACTCATGTAATTTCAGGTATCAGATTGATTTTTATATTCTCAGTTCAGTTCAGTCGCTCAGTTGTGTCTGACTCTTTGCGACCCCATGAATCGCAGCACGCCAGGCCTCCCTGTCCATCACCAACTCCCAGAGTTCATTCAGACTCACGTCCAATCGAGTCAGTGATGCCATCCAGCCATCTATCCTCTGTCGTCCCCTTCTCCTCCTGCCCCCAATCCCTCCCAGCATCAAAGTCTTTTCCAATGAGTCAACTCTTCGCATGGGGTGGCCAAAGTACTGGAGTTTCAGCTTCAGCATCATTCCCTCCAAAGAAATCCCAGGGCTGATCTCCTTCAGAATGGACTGGTTGGATCTCCTTGCAGTCCAAGGGACTCTCAAGAGTCTTCTCCAACACCACAGTTCAAAAGCATCAATTCTTCAGCGCTCAGCCTTCTTCACAGTCCAACTCTCACATCCATACATGACCACAGGAAAAACCATAGCCTTGACTAATTCTCAAGGAACCAGCTAAAGTTTGACATAGCTTTTTTCTCTTCTGTTAGTGATTTATGTATGTAGTATTCTAATTAAAGAAAAATGTCAAAGACCTTTCCCCAAAGAGTTTCCATCTACTCATGTAAGTAGAATGAGATGTACAGCACAAAATTTGTAGTGTCTAGTTCTCATTAACCAAGTGAGTCATTTTTAAAAGATTTTTAGGAGGTGACAAGGTAGTAAAACGTGTTTAGCCTGGAATTCAGGTGAGGATTAAGAAGGGGTTTGAACAAAAACAAAAAGTGATTGTCGAAATAGGGTAGAGATTCTAGGAACATAGTGATTATTGAAACAGAGTGGAAAATAAAAGTTTGCCTTCAGATAACTTTCTAATCTGTTCATGTTTTTGTTCACTAGTAGAGAGCATGAAAGTCACGTTTAAGTCTTAGTTTCTGTTAACAGAAATGTCAGTAAAGTTAGTGCGTTTTACTAAATGCTGGTAATAAAATGGCTGCATTTTCCTTTATTTCTTTCCTATGTGTTGTGTCTCAAGGAGAAAACCACAGCAAAAGTATATTGGTGCTTTAACATTTTGAGCATATTGTAAAAATTTGCAATATAAATTTTATGATTGTAGATCTTTTTTCTTCAATACAACACCATTCATCTGGGAATGCTGACTTCAGAGCATCTATAAGCACTTCACCTATGCCAAAAATAATCTAAACTCATTGGAAAAAAGCACAGTTATCATTTTAATGCCTGCTTTTTAGTCTTTCTTTTTTTTCATCTTTTTATCCCAGGCTTATATCTTTATAATTTTACACAAATGATATCATACCATTCATTTAATTTTAAAAGTTATTTTTAATTTATATAACATGAATATTACTCCATGTTTTTATTATTCTTCTGCAACATAATTTTAAATAGCTATAAAGTATTCTATTGTCTGGGGCTTCCCAAAGAACCTGCTGGTGGTAAAGAAACTGCCTGCCAATGCAGAAGGTGTGAGAGATGCAGCTTTGATCCCTGGGTTGGGAAGATAAGATCCCCTGGAGAAGGGCATTGACCTCACTCCAGTATTCTTGCCTGGAGAATTCCATGGACAGAGGAGCCTAGTAGGCCACAGTTTATAGGGTTGCAAAGAGTTGGACAAGACTGAAGCGACTTTAGCACATACATCCTATTGTATGAGCTATCACCTCACACCAGTCAGAATGGCCGCCGTCAAAAAATCTGCAAATAGTAAATGCTGGAGAGGATGTGGAGAAAAGGGAACCCTCTTGCATAGTTAGTGGAAATGTAAATTGATACAGCCACCATGGAGAATAGTATGTAGATTTCTTTTTGAAAGAAAACTAGGGATTAAACTACCAAATGACCCAGCAATCCCACTGCTGGGCATATACCCTGAGAAAACCATTATTCAAAAAGACACATGTACCCGTGATGTTCATTGCCATGCTAGTCACAATAGCTAGGGCATGGAAGCAACCTAGATGTCTATGGACAGATGAATGGGATGAGTAAAGAAATTGGGGTAAATATATACCATGGAATACTACTCATCCATTAAAATGAATGAATTTGAATCAGTTCTAGTGAGGTGGATGAACCTAGAGCCTGTTATACAAAGTAAATCAGAAAAACAATTATCATATATTACACATATGAATGGAATCTACAGAAATGGTTCTGATGAACCTATTTGCAGGGCAGGAATAGAGATGCAGTCATACAGAATAGACTGTGGACACAGCAGGGGTAAGGAGAGGGTGGGACAAGTTGAGAGAGTAATGTTGAGACATATACATTACCATATATATGTAGAACAGAGAGCTGGTGGGAAGTTGATGTACAACACAGGGAGTTCAAGCCGGTGCTCTGTGACAGCCTAGAGGGGTGGGACAGGTTCAAGAGGCAGGGGCACACGTATACCTGTGTTGATTCATGTTATTGTATGGCAGAAACCAGCACAACAGTGTAAAGCCATCAGAAATTTTAACCAAGTATCCTATTGTAGATATGACCACAATTTATTTAAAACTTTTGTTGGACTTTTAGTTTGTCTTCAATTTCTTATTATTATGAATGACACCAAAATCATCAGAGATCAAGTTTATAGCTAAACATTCAGGCTACAGGCATATTTCACAAAGATAAATTCTCAGATGTGGACTAACTAGATCAAAGAATGTGTATGTTTTTCAGGCTTTTGATATATGTCACTAGTACCAAATGATATTCCAATGAGCAATGTATAAAAATATCTGTTTCCATACGTTCCCCAACATTGAATTTCATAACATTTTTATAATCTTTGATAAATGAAGGAAAAAAAACTGGTATCTTATTTTTCCTAACTAAAAATTACTTACCAAATTTTCTAATTATGCTAATCAGTAATGTTCATTACAGAGAAATAGTTTAATATATTAAAGATTAAAAAAGTAACCATAATGCCAAGAGCAACAGAAAGCCAGAATTAACACATTCTTTGTATTACAGACATTTTGTTACGTCTTTTACTTTTGACATCATGCTTACATTAGATAGATTTGTACCAATATTCTCTTCTAATAATTTTAAGAACTGCTTAATTTTCAAATTTCTAATTGTGGTAAAACACTGATATAAAATTCACATCTTAACCACTTTTTAAGTGTACATTTCAGTATTATTATATTCACATCATTTTGCATATAATCATCATAACTTGTACATCTTGCAAAATTGAAACTATTGGCATTATACAATTTTCCCCTTCCCCAGCCCCTAGCAACCACTTTGTGTTTCTATAAATTTGACTACTTTAGGTACCTCATATAAATGGAATCATATAGTATTTGCCCTCTCATGACTGGCTTATTTTGTTTAACATAACATCTTCAAGTTCAACCACCTTGTACCGTGTGTCAAATTTCTATCCACTTTAAGAGCAGGTATTCCATTGTATGTATATGCCTGTGTGCGCAGACTCTCAGTCATGTCTTACTCTTTGGGACCTCAAGGATTGCAGCCTGCTAGGCTCCTCTGTCCGTGGAATTTTCCAGGCAGGAATACTGGAGTAGGTTGCCATTTCCTCATCCAGGGGATCTTCCTGACATGGGGGATTGAACCCACATCTGCGTTTCCTGCATTGGAAGGTGGATTCTTTATCACTGAGCCACCTGGGAAGCCTTGAAGCTCCTTTAGTCATATACTCATAAGTAGAATTAATGAATCATATGGTAATTTTATTTTTAATATTTTTGAGGGACTGCCATGCTGTTTTTCCATAGTGGCCGCACCACTTTACATTCCCATCAACAGTGCATAAGAGTTCCAATTTCTCCACTTTCTTGCCAACACTTGTTATTTTCTGTTTTACTTGTTTTTTATGGTAATAATCCTGATGAGTGTGAGATGATAAATCATTTTTCTCTATCTGCCTCTCCCTCTTCCTCTCTCCACATCTTCAGTCTGCTTCTCTTTAATCATTAGCTGTATGATTTTGGGCCTGCTTTTATGCTATACACATAAAACTAGAAACGTGATCCCTGATGCATCCAAGCTCATCCTTATAGCTTACTAACCAAACAGAAATAGTGCTTCCTTTTAACCCCAGCTTGGAAAATCTCAGGAAAGGACACTGATTGGCACAGACTAAATCATACACCCATCCTCTGGACCAGTCACAATGGCCAAAAGGGTGTAATGTGATTAACTCGTCTTGTTCCATATTCATGTCCTTTGGGGAGGTGGAGGTTACTGTATAACCGTATCTCACCTCCCATTCAGAGCATAAAGAGGTGAACAGCTTCCCCAAATGAGGAATGTGTGAGGAGGACAAATATGACCATTTGTAGAATCAATGTGGACTGGGTAGCCAACTCAATGTGCGTCTGCTACACAAAGAAGCCTTAATAGTCGTATCTAACATACATTTGAAATCTTGATTACTGGATTTTAAATTCTTCATTCCCTGATGTCTTATTTTTCTCCTCTTTTGCAAAAGAGATATGAAAGAGATATCTGATAAATGATTTTCTTCATTCCAAGCTGCCTATCTTCTTTCAGGTTCATTGTCTAAAGACAAAGCCTCGTATTTAATGAGGGGTACACTCTATTTGAAGAGAGTTTTTAACTAGGAATTGTATATTCACCTGCAGCATTTCAAAATTTATGTTTATACTCTTGTTCATGTACTTTTCAATTCTATCATCTCTGAGAAGGTCAAATATTACATATCATCTGTTTCTATGAATAAAAAATATGTTTTCTGATGAACAGAGCTTTTTGTCACTAAGAAAATCAGACTTTTTTTTTAAGTAACATGATTTTAAACCCCTGTGGTAGGAAACCAAATTTAGTGTTAAGTGGAATAGAGGTTCATCTACTGCTATTGCTAAATAAATGTTAAATTTAATGCATTAATTTACTTCCTTAAAAATGAGACCAAATTTAATTTATGTCAAGGAAATTTCTGTTATCTTGTTAAGCACTTAAAAGTGCTTATACTTTTTAAAATAATTTTATATTAATACTCCTATATATCAGAAATAAACTTGCTTAAAATTCTTTTTTTCTAAATATATCAAATTATTTAACTCCTGATTCTGAGGATGTAAACCTTCAAAGCCATGAAACAGTGATAATGGTTAATATAAATTAACTTGTGGAAAAAGAGATACAGGAAAAAAAATTTCCAGCGTCTCAGAGTGCCTATAATGGAACAGGAGAATAAAGTCAGATTTTCTTGATGTCTCCATTCTGCTCTGGATCAGTTTCATTATAGTATTATTAGAAATTGTACTTCCTCTAAATATAAGACAAATTAGCATGAGATTTTTAAGTGAGCAATATATTAAACTACACAAGCTGGAATCAAGATTGCCGGGAGAAATATCAATCACCTCAAATATGCAGATGACACCACCCTTATGGCAGAAAGTGAAGAGGAGCTAAAAAGCCTCTTGTTGAAAGTGAAAGAGGAGAGTGAAAAAGTTGGCTTAAAGCTCAACATTCAGAAAACGAAGATCATGGCATCTGGTCCCATCACTTCATGGGAAATAGATGGGGAAACAGTGGAAACAGTGTCAGACTTTATTTTTTTGGGCTCCAAAATCACTGCAGATGGTGACTGCAGCCATGAAATTAAAAGGCGCTTACTCCTTGGAAGAAAAGTTATGACCAACCTAGATAGTATATTCAAAAGCAGAGACATTACTTTGCCGACTAAGGTCCGTCTAGTCAAGGCTATGGTTTTTCCTGTGGTCATGTATGGATGTGAGAGTTGGACTGTGAAGAAGGCTGAGCGCTGAAGAATTGCTGCTTTTGAACTGTGGTGTTGGAGAAGATTCTTGAGAGTCCCTTGGACTGCAAGGAGATCCAACCAGTCCATTCTGAAGGAGATCAACCCTGGGATTTCTTTGGAAGGAATGATACTAAAACTGAAGCTCCAGTACTTTGGGCACCTTATGCAAAGAGTTGACTCATTGGAAAAGACCCTGATGCTGGGAGGGATTGGGGGCAGGAGGAGAAGGGGATGACCGAGGATGAGATGGCTGGATGGCATCATGGACTCAATGGACGTGAGTCTGAGTGAACTCCGGGAGTTGGTGATGGACAGGGAGGCCTGGCATGCTGCGATTCATGGGGTTGCAAAGAGTCGGACACGACTGCGCGACTGAACTGAACTGAACTGATACAACTGTGGAATTCAATTTAAATTTTTTATTTAATTTTAATTAATGTCGATAAAAATTTAAATAACCGAGTGTGACTAGCACATACTATATTGATAAGTGCAGTTCTAAATTGTATTCCATTTTAAAAGTTTATCCCGAGTGGTCAAAAAAGGGAGGGTTATAACACTTGCCAACAAAGGTCCATCTAGTCAAGGCTATGGTTTTTCCAGTGGTCGTGTATGGATGTAAGAGTTGAACGGTGAAGAAAGCTGAGCACCGAAGAATTGATGCTTTTGAAATGTGGTGTCAGAGAAGACTCTTGAGAGTCCCTTGCACTGCAAGGAGATCCAACCAGTCCATTCTAAAGGAGATCAGTCCTGGGTGTTCATTGGAAGAAATTGTATTCCATTTTAAAAGTTTATCCCGAGTGGTCAAAAAAGGGAGGGTTATAACACTTGCCAACAAAGGTCCATCTAGTCAAGGCTATGGTTTTTCCAGTGGTCGTGTATGGATGTAAGAGTTGAACGGTGAAGAAAGCTGAGCACCGAAGAATTGATGCTTTTGAAATGTGGTGTCAGAGAAGACTCTTGAGAGTCCCTTGCACTGCAAGGAGATCCAACCAGTCCATTCTAAAGGAGATCAGTCCTGGGTGTTCATTGGAAGAACTGATGTTGAAGCTGAAACTCCAGTACTTATGCTACCTGATGCAAAGAGCTGACTCATTGGACAAGACCCTGATGCTGGGAAAGATTGAGGGCAGGAGGAGAAGGGGACGACTGAGGATGAGATGGCTGGATGGCATCACCGACTCGATGGACATGAGTTTGAGTGAACTCCGGGAGTTGGTGATGAACAGGGAGGTCTGGCGTGCTGCAGTTGATAGGGTTGCAAAGAGTTGGACATGACTGAGCGACTGAACTGAACTGATAACACTTTCTTCATAATAATATTAAATGTCTTCCCTGGCTGCAGTGATTGAGAGAATTCCCTTTTCTTCTATTTTAAGGCAATACTCATTTGGGCTACACTATGTTTCTGCTAATGCTCACACATTGTTCTGTGGTCAGTATATCCTCCTGAGACTGATAATGGATGAGTTCATTGCCCTGCTATTGGGGAAGGGAAAAGGGTCTCTTCTGAATTCTTCCTCTGCAGAGAGAGCTGAGCAGTGAAGTTTATCTATTAATAAATCAACAAAAGCCTCAATTTTTCAAGAAACTTTTCTTTCCAGCTGAAATCAGGGCCTCTGTGAGGGAATCCAGAGGAATCTATGAATATGCTTCTGTGTATGTGATGCTCATTCACAGGACAGAAACAAATGGATGATTAAATTGTTCCTGGTGACCTGGGAAGGTGAAATGGAGGCAGAACTCCCACCCCTACCCCCTGTCCCAGCCAAGAGAGAGGCAGGAAGTCCTTGCGGAAAGCTACCTGGAAAGTGATAACCTGTAGTGTTAAAATATAGTTCATTAATTCAGAACCAGGAAGCTTATCCTAGAAGTAAGGCCATATTTAAGTTATCCCTAATTTTGTCTAGTTATTTCCCCATACTGTCTAGTGAAGATATTTTGGAAATGTCAGTGGGTGACAGCTCTGCTGAATGGAACCAAAGAAGAGAATGTTGTGTTTGGGCCAGAATTCCTGGGAGTCAGGTGTGGATAAGTCAAGGGAACCCAAATGAGAACACCCCGGGAGTTGGTGATGGACAGGGCAACCTGGCGTGCTGCAGTCCCTGGGGTTGCAGAGTCAGACACAGTGGAGCGACTGAACTGAACTAGAGAAGTATCTCTGTGAGACAGACCCAGGCCCTCCCCCCAGTCTTGACTTTTATTTCTCGGCCTCTTCAATAAAAGCCTGGGCAGTAGGGTATATTGTTTCACTCATCTACATACATTTAGCCTTCAGATGTCAAGTCTCCTGTCCCCAAAGGGAGCTTGGTCTCCATCTGTTTAGTTTGTGACTTAGGTTCTGAAAACAGAAATCTAGATCTTATGAATTACTTCTAATTTCCTCTCTGTAAATGTTGATTTCTTCTATGTTGACGAATTTGACTACCACTGTTTATTAACATCTCCAAACCAATATAAAACAATAGTTTTTGTTTGGAAGTTAAGACATATGTAGTGACTTGAATATTTTTACAGTCTTGTGATTATAGAATAGAGCTTAATAATAAAGTAAGAAGATTGTGAGGTTTCATATCTATGAGGAACTGATTTGATGGGTTTTTCTTGCCAGAAAATGCTTGACGGTTGAACAGTAAATATATGTACAGTTCCGAACTGTCCTTGTGTTAGCTGAGGGAGCCGTAGCTCTGGATCTCATACTTTAGAGGTCCTTTGTGATCCTCCTTCAGCCACATGCTCCCCTTGAGGCACAGGATGTGCAGGACCCAGCTGGCATGCCCACCAGAGCCTTTGCCCCTCTTCTACACCACACTCTGGATTATCAGGACCCTGGTGCCAAGGAGCAGCTGCTTGAGAAAAGTAAGGACGGAGCTTAGATGTGGGGGCTGGATTGTCCTCCTGTGTGAGCAAGAAGACCCTTTCAGAATGAGTGAGCGCTGGAAGCAGGGAGAGAAGAGGAGTAGGACACAGGTGCCAGCCTGGGTGTATCTTCATGCACTGCCAAGTCATCTGGTTAGAACTAAGGCATTTGAAAATTCTGAATACCTTCCAGGTAGTCACAACAAAACAGCTGTCAAGGTTCAGTTCAGTTCAGTCACGCAGTTGTGTCCAACTCTTTGCGACCCCATGAATCTCAGCACGCCAGACATCCCTGTCCATCACCATCTCCCAGAGTTCACTCAGACTCACGTCCATCAGGTCCGTGATGCCATCCAGCCATCTCATCCTTGGTGCTCCCCTTCTCCTCCTGCCCCCAATCCCTCCCAGCATCAGAGTCTTTTCCAGTGAGTCAACTCTTCGCATGAGGTGGCCAAAGTACTGGAGCTTCAGCTTTAGCATCATTCCTTCCAAAGAACACCCAGGGCTGATCTCCTTCAGAATGGACTGGTTGGATCTCCTTGCAGCTCAAGGGACTCTCAAGAGTCTTCTCCAACACCACAGTTCAAAAGCATCAATTCTTCTGCGCTCAGCCTTCTTCACAGTCCAACTCTCACATCCAACATGACCACAGGAAAAACCATAGCCTTGACTAGACGGACCTTAGTCGGCAAAGTAATGTCTCTGCTTTTGAATATACTATCTAGGTTGGTCATAACTTTTCTTCCAAGGAGTAAACGTCTTTTAATTTCATGGCTGCAATCACCATCTGCAGTGATTTTGGAGCTCCTCAAAATAAAGTCTGACACTGTTTCCACTGTTTCCCCATCTATTTCCCATGAAATGATGGGACCAGATGCCATGATCTTCGTTTTCTGAATGCTGAGCTTTAAGCCAACTTTTTCACTCTCCTCTTTCACTTGCATCATGAGGCTTTTAAGCTCCTCTTCACTTTCTGCCATAAGGGTGGTGTCATCTGCATATCTGAGGTTATTGATATTTCTCCCAGCAATCTTGATTCCAGCTTGTGTTTCTTCCAGTCCAACGTTTCTCATGATGTACTCTGCACAGAAGTTAAATAAGCAGGGTGACAATATACAGCCTTGATGTACTCCTTTCCCTCTTTGGAACCAGTCTGTTGTTCCATGTCCAGTTCTAACTGTTGCTTCCTGACCTGCATGCAGATATGTCATTAAACTGTTTGTTTGATTTACAACCTTTGATTATTTCTATTAATACATATGGCGCCAGGCCTCCATTTGTATACCTTCCCAGGTCTCTAGGACAGTGTACCTCGCCCTGGGAATGGAAAGATGCTCAAGGCCAAGAATAGAGTTCTAGAGCTTCCATTAATTAATGTGACCGTGGGCAAGTCATAATCTCTCAGTGCTTCAGTTTCCTGTTATGTCAAATCAAAATCTTACCTATGTATTTCACAAAGTGGCCATGTAATGAGAAAATGAAATGTTATATCTGAATAAGGCCACGTAATCTGTGTAGCAATACATACCGCTGCTTTTGGTATTGCCCTTACACCTAACACTACTACATGGCTCTTTTTTTCTGTATTGTATATCAGATAAGACATACTTACATCTCATGAGCTAGTTTGATATTATGGTACAATCTTAAGAATTTTACCAAGTAAATCTATCTTGACACCAGCTTTGACAGCATAAGCCAAGGGCAGATGATGCTTTTGATGACCATTTAATCTAGTGTTTCCTACTACTTTCAGTGGAAAGGCTCAATGTTGTTGTAAAAGCAAGCAAACAAAAAATCGTGGGCTAATTAGTATACTATTCATTGAGAAGAAAACCATCATAACTAAAACCTACTATGATCTTAGTCATACTTTTAAATGAATTCTGTTTTATTAACCACAAGAGCATCCACATACATTTGGAAAATTGTAGGTCATATTGTGTGTGAGGTTGTGATTCTGTTTAGGGACAATGCCTTCTGTGCACACAGATTCTCAGGCTGTGCACCGGTAAGTCCAAGGCCTCCGAGTGGTTGTGAGCAGGCTGAAGACAGAGGGATCAGGGCAAGTCCAGCTGAATGTAGGAAGAACACAGCAAGCACTGGGTGGACATTACGATCACTTTCAAATCTAGTGGGGGTCAGCAAAAGTTTCATGGAAATCATGACACTGTGATTCATCTCCAGGGAAGATTTTTGGAAAACAGAGATAACCCAAGTGATATTTGCCTAGAGCCTTCTATATAGGAAGCTCTTGTAAAATGTTACTGTAATAATCCTTGCAACAACCTTACTAGGTTTGGGAAATGTTTTTATATAAATAAGAACCCGAGACTTAGACAGAGGTTCAGAAACGTTCAAAGTCAAAAAGCTAGGAAAGATTGGGCTTAGGATCTCAGGCTTTCTGACTTTTCTCTTTCCAATTTACTGTTTTTTGTTTGTTTGTTTGTTGTTTTTTTTTGCTTAATTTTCAGTTGTTATCTTACTACTTTTCTGACTTTTGGGAGAAGCATACTGATGTACCATCTATAGTATTTGGTATCTAGTATGTTTTAAATAGACTTTCCTTTAAAAAATATTCTTAAATGAATGCATTTTATGAACAAACTTTATATCACAAGCTACAAACAGAATATAACTCTAAAATTAAGTGTAGTGAAAATCAACAAACATAAAATGTCATTAATTCTGGAACCATCCTACCAAGATTAAAGGCTCTGAGCCTGGGGTCTGCTTGCTCTTTGTTAAAATCAGACATTTTCAAGTGTTACAGGGAGATATTAAAAACATATAAGCACCAAATTGAGTCTTGCTTCTTGAGGCAAATCCTCCCAAAAAAAGAAAGAGAGAAAAAAGCAGTACTAACTCTCTAATTCAATTGCTTTAAAATACATGTCTGGGCACTGCCTAAATTATCTCACCACACTTTTGGCACATGCCCTATTGTTTGTAATAGAAGAAAATCTAGAGATAAACACTGAGAAATGACCCTCTCAGAGAACTGAAAGGATATCAAGTGCCTCAGTTTAGCAGCATCCATCACTATGCTAATTATCCTTAGGGAACTTTCAGCTTCCTTAGCATCTGTGTCCATCAGGAAAGTTGAGTTAGTTCCCTTTGCCCCTCCGGAGAGGAGTTCAGTTAAGTTCAGTCGCGCAGTCGTGTCCGACTCTTTGCGACCCCATGAATTGCAGCACGCCAGGCCTCCCTGTCCATCACCAACTCCCGGAGTTCACTCAGACTCACGTCCATTGAGTCCATGATGCCATCCAGCCATCTCATCCTCTGTCGTCCCTTTCTCCTCCTGCCCCCAATCCCTCCCAGCATCAGGGTCTTTTCCAGTGAGTCAACTCTTCGCATAAGGTGGCCAAAGTACTGGAGCTTCAGTTTTAGTATCATTCCTTCCAAAGAAATCCCAGGGTTGATCTCCTTCAGAATGGACTGGTTGGATCTCCTTGCAGTCCAAGGGACTCTCAAGCGTCTTCTCCAACACCACAGTTCAAAAGCATCAATTCTTCGGTGCTCAGCCTTCTTCACAGTCCAACTCTCACATCCATACATGACCACAGGAAAAACCATAGCCTTGACTAGACGGACCTTAGTCGGCAAAGTAATGTCTCTGCTTTTGAATATACTATCTAGGTTGGTCATAACTTTTCTTCCAAGGAGTAAGCGCCTTTTAATTTCATGGCTGCAGTCACCATCTGCAGTGATTTTGGAGCCCAAAAAAACAAAGTCTGACACTGTTTCTACTGTTTCCCCATCTATTTCCCATGAAGTGATGGGGCCAGATGCCATGATCTTCGTTTTCTGAATGTTGAGCTT
>SJXQ01002208.1:162264-265062 GCA_006408695.1 Aepyceros melampus
GTTCGATCAGGGAAGCAGAAGCCCTCTGAGAATGTTAAAGAATTAGACTTCCACCCTTGTGGGAAGAGGTGGGTAATTAAGAGACTGAAAAGTGATTGTTGAAAGATCAGAGACCAGCCCCGACATAAGCAAAGGAGTCTGAGCTTGGAGGGAAGTCTGGAAGCGAGGCACGTTCCGCTGCTATGGCAGGACCGCATGGACGGCCAGTATAGGTGTCTATGGAAAAGTGGTGGGGTCTTTGTGATTCCCATCTCTGAGTCTCTGTGCAGAGTCCATTAGCCTGACTGTGTCACAGTTGTTTGGCCAAGGAGAACACAGGACAGAAAAGAGTGAAAACAAGAACTTTCTTACATCCAGATGTTTGTCTTTTGCCACATCTAACCAATTACAACTTTCAGAGTTGAATGGCTGCTGCTTCACTTCTGTTTAAATGAAACTCAAACCTCAGGCAACTTCAGCTTTCTCCACCCAGACAAACACAAACCTATGAGTTTTCAGAATAACCAATTTGCCTATAGAACACTCCTGCAGAAATACCATACCATGGCTGCAGAGGATGGGGTCTGTTTCTTTTTACCAAATGGATCAGATGACTCAAGTTGGAAGCTGGAAGGATTAACCACCAGCCGGATAACTTTTGACCAGTTACGGACAGGAATTGGGAGGGAGCTTCCAGGTAAATTTCTTTTGTGGTCCTTGCTTTGACAGCTTCCACACACGTTTTCTATAGAGCTTGCTTTGGCTACCTGATGGGAAGAACTGACTCCCTGGGAAAGACCCTATGCTGGGAAAGATTGAAGGCAGGGGGAGAAGGGATGGAAGATGAGATGGTTGGGTGGCATTACTGACTCAATGGACATGAGTTTGACGAAACTCCGGGAGCTGGTGACAAACAGGGAGTCGTGGCGTGCTGCAGTCTATGGAGTTGCAAAGAGTTGGACATGACTGAGCAACTGAACTGAACTGTTCATAGACACATCACGTGGCCAAGGAACTGGCTGCATCTCCTCAGGGTCATGAAGCACAGACCAGGTTGGCAATATATCACCATGTATTTGCTTCCTGTTCTTTGTTGCACATGTTTTTTTCCTCACTCTTGATGCCCTGGGATAGCATCTTTCACTGAAGCATTAGCTTTTCAGTATGCTTAAGAAATCCCAGCTAAAATTATACATGTAGAAAAGTTGCAATGAAAATAAAGTCTGAGAGTGATATGAAAAGAATTGATGGTGAGGGCTATGATTCCAGTTTATTTCTGTATCCTGAAATTATGGCATTAAAGAAGTATTTAAGAATATCTTTATCTTCTTCATTGAAAAAGTCTATGAACAAGTACTTCTGAGACAAACTGAAGGACCGAATCAGGAAACAGAGATCCTTTTTGCCAACAGAAGACTTGTGACCTAATCTCTCAACAAGAGCACACTTAATGAAAACAGTGCTTTCTGGCAACTTTTGAGCAATAACCCTGTCATAGCTCAGAAAGCAGTGAAAAGTCCATTATTCATATTTACATATATATGCCAGTCTAAGTTTTCAAAATATTGTGATACACAGACTGGAAAACCTGCCTTTATATTATTCCATGTCAGCTCTCTTCATTTCACCCATACCCCCAAATGGATGAGTATAGTGCCCTCACAGCTTATTTGATCATTAATCAATAAGACATGTAGGAGACTCGCCCCTAATATTTAAAACCTATTTTTAAATAATAAAATGAGAAATCCTCTGACAGTTCAGTGGTTAGGACTCTGCATTTTCACTGCCGAGGGTCCAGAAGCTAAGATCTCACAAGCTGCACAGCTGCCAATAACTAACTAAATAAAATAATACAACCAAGATACTATGGAATAGATTGAAAGCATACAAGTGTTCTTAAGGTAAAACATGAGATTTAGGGTATGATTGAAAAGCAGAGATATTACTTTGCCAACAAAGGTCCGTCTAGTCGAGGCTATGGTTTTTCCATTGGTCATGTATGGATGTGAGAGCTGGACTGTGAAGAAGGCTGAGCGCCGAAGAATTGATGCTTTTGATCAGTGGTGTTGAAGACTCTTGAGAGTCCCTTGGACTGCAAGGAGATCCAACCAGTCCATTCTAAAGGAGATCAGTCCTGGGTGTTCACCCAGGGTTCCAACAGGGATCTCCTGCATTGCAGAAAGATTCTTTATCCTCTGAGTCATCAGTTCAGCTCAGTTCAGTCACTCAGACATGTCTTGCTCTTTGCGATCCCATGAATTGCAGCACGCCAGGCCTCCCTGTCCATCACCAACTCCCAGAGTTCACTCAAACTCACTTCCATCGAGTCAGTGATGCCATCCAGCCATCTACCCTCTGTTGTCCCCTTCTCCTCCTGCCCCCAACCCTTCTCAGCATCAGAGTCTTTTCCAATGAGTCAACTCTTTGCATGAGGTGGCCAAAGTACTGGAGTTTCAGCTTTAGCATCAGTCCTTCCAAAGAACACCTAGGACTGATCTCCTTTAGAATGGACTGGTTGGATCTCCTTGCAGTCCAAGGAACTCTCAAGAGTCTTCTCCAACACCACAGTTCAAAAGCATTAATTCTTTGGCACTCAGCCTTCTTCACAGTCCCCAGCTGTGGATGTGACTGGTGATAGAAGCAAGGTCCGATGCTATAAAGAGCAATATTGCATATGAACCTGGAATGTCAGGTCCATGAATCAAGGCAAATTGGAAGTGGGAAAACAAGAGATGGCAAGAGAGAACGTCAACATTCTAGGAATCAGCGAACTAAAATAGACTGGAATGGGTGAATTTAACTCAGATGACCATTATATCTACTACTGCGGGCAGGAATCCCTCAGAAGAAATGGAGTAGCCATCATGGTCAACAAAAGAGTCTGAAATGCAGTACTTGGATGCAATCTCAAAAACGACAGAATGATCTCTGTTCGTCTCCAAGGCAAACCATTCAATATCACAATTATCCAAATCTATGCCCCAACCAGTAATGCTGAAGAAGCTGAAGTTGAACGGTTTTATGAAGACCTACAAGACCTTTTAGAACTAACACCCAAAAAAGATGTCCTTTTCATTATAGGGGACTGGAATGCAAAAGTAGGAAGTCAAGAAACACCTGGAGTAACAGTCAAATTTGGCCTTGGAATGCGGAATGAAGCAGGCCAAAGACTAATAGAGTTTTGCCAAGAAAATGCACTGGTCATAGCAAACACCCTCTTCCAACAACACAAGAGAAGACTGTACACATGGACATCACCAGATGGTCAACACTGAAATCAGATTGATTATATTCTTTGCGGCCAAAGATGGAGACGCTCTATACAGTCAACAAAAACAAGACCAGGAGCTGACTGTGGCTCAGATCATGAACCCTTATTGCCAAATTCAGACTTAAGTTGAAGAAAGTAGGGAAAAGCGCTAGACCATTCAGGTATGACCTAAATCAAATCCCTTATGATTATACAGTGGAAGTGAGAAATAGATTTAAGGGCCTAGATCTGATAGATAGAGTGCCTGATGAACTATGGAATGAGGCCCTTTACCCTCCCTAATAGTTTATGGTTCTCTACTACTTCCTTTAAAATATTTGAGCATTTCTTTAGGTTAACTACTCTGTGTGTGCTCTCTCACCTCCTTTCACTCTTGTATTTTCTTATATATGGGATTTACCTTTTTTTCCTTAAAAGAGAGAGAGAGCCGTTTCAGTAGAGTTTCTATCAATAAAATCCAGATGAAAGGGGTGAAAATGTGATGGTCAAGTGAAGGTCAACACCCCAGTTGTCTCCTTGAGGAGAATTTCTTCATAGGGAAGGAGTTAAGGTGAAACTGACACGTTCCAGGGTCCAGCATCCATTATTTTTTGATAGGAGGATATGAGAATGATGTTAGGGTGGAAATTGCTAAACCAAAAAGTGAGATTGGAGAGGCAAGAGAAATTGTGCGAGAATGAGTATAATATGATTATGTTTCATAGCAGAACGAGGTGTTTTTGTTTTTGTTTTTGTTTTTTAAATCAGCACAGAGAACGGTGAAATGCCATCAGAAGTGCCTCTGTGAGTAGCACTATCTTAAATTTTTAAAGGCATCGCTCCCCTCCTTCATCCAGTCCGGAGCCCCAGAGAGCCCACAAATCACTCCAGCGCGGCATCTGTAGCAGCTCCTGTGACAATCCCTGTTCTCGGGATTTTTTTCTCCTGAAGACGGTGATGACAGAAATGTCTTGAGATACGATATTTCCTCAGTCATCCATCTACAGAAGAAATGCCCCCGTCCTTCCTAGCGTATTTGCCTTTAGGTTAACCAGCCCTGGCACAGGCTGAGAGCGGCTTAAGAGCAGAAGAATGTAGGAGGCTGGGAAGGGTCGTAGGGAGGCGTTTCTCCGGGCCTGAGAACTTTTGCTCGCGAGCGTCAGGGACGGCCGGGAGCGGGCAAACAGTCCTGTCTGTTTACTGATCACCTGAATGAAGGCCCGAGACAGGGGCTGGGCATCGTCCCCGGGGAGGTGACCGGGCTGCTGTTCTCTTCCGAATCCGCTCTCCCACGGTGCTCGAGCGGCCGCTCTCCGGGCCCCGAGCGCTGGGACCATCTGGGCCAACGCGTGCGAGCCACGGCTGGTCCACCTCCGCGGGCTGGAGCTAGGGCGAACCGGGTCGTTTCTACGGCGCTCAGGCCCGGGTTTGCCGGGTCCGGGGCTCCACGGCTGTGGTCTCTGGACAGCAGGGGTGTTCCCACCGTGGCCGGCCGGGGGTGAGCCCAGGCAGTGAGACCCCCGCGCGTCCGGAGGCTCGGCGCGCCCAGCCCGCGGCTCTCCGGGAGGCTCGGAGGTGTCCAGCGGGTCCGGCGAGCGGCGGTTCCGCTCCAGCTCCGCCAGCCAGCGGGAGCCGGGGGCGGGGAGCCGGGAGCGCCGCCCCGCCAGCGCGCCCCGCCCGTGGGAGAGGAGGGGCTGCGGCGCCGCGGACCACTGGAGGCGCAGCGCCGCCGCCGCCGCCGCCGCTGTGGGTGCCGGAGACCGCGGCTCCACGCAGGCGGCGCCCGCGCCTCGGCTCCCCGGCCGGCCCGCGCGCCCGTCCGCCGGGACCGTCTCCCGCCTCCCGTCGCTGCCAGCGCACCATCGGCTGCACCGCTGCTCGTCTTCCCGGTAGGTGTCCTAGCTGCGGAGGGGACACCCGGAGCCGCACGACGGCGCCCGCACCGCGGCCCGGGGGCATTGTGCGCGGCCGGAGGGCCGGACCCTCAGGGACGCGCGGCCGGGCAGCCCGGCTTTGGGCCCCCGAGGCATCGTAGCCTTCCGGGGGTTCCCCTGGCTGGAGAGCGGGAGGTGGCGGTGACAATCCCGCCCCGCGGGCGTGGTGGGAGGGGGCTTCTGGGTCAGGGTCCCCGCTCCCCACCCTCCCCTCCCCCTCGTGGTGGGGAATCCGGGCGCCCGGCTCTCCCGCCCGCGTGCTCCCCGCGCCCCGGCTGCCGGGTTGGAAGCTGGGGCAGGGACAGGGACTGATGTAATTGTCGGCGGAGAACCGAACCCGCGCGCCCGCGCCCGCTCCAGCTAACGCCTACGCCGCACCTTTCTGGGAAGCTGGGGAGCCGAGAGGAGCGGCTGGGAAGTTGTGCATTGGGCTTTATTGTGCGCGTGTACTGCGGACTGCCCTCTCGGGGCACCCCTGCCCACCCGCTGCTGGCTCTCCTGCAGCCTTCTCTGCAGCCTTCGTTCACACCTCCGGCCGGGCCCGAGCCTGCCTTCCCTGGTTCAGACCGGGACAGGGTTTGCATTGCAGTCAAGACGTGCTTCCCCTGCATCCAGCCGGGAGCTGCCCGCAAAACGTGTGGCCGGGGCTGCTGGGGAGGAAGGGATGGGAGACCTGGGGAGGAAGCCGGGGAGAAGTAATGACACCCGCACATTAAAAAAAAAAAGCCTCTGCTGAATACAGATATATCTGCATGACATCTTTTGAGCTGTTTTTGAAAGTTATGGCCAGATACTGATTTTGTAGCAGTTCTGTTATATACCTGAAGGTAGCTTAAACATAGAGACTTAAGGCTGGGGAAAGCATTACATAATGGACGTGAAGCAATTGACACGAAACTAAGTGAACCCACAGGGGTGCCAGATTATTTATTTCTCCCGGATGCAAAGTCCTAGAGGATTTTTCTCTATACGAATTTCCATTTTTAAATCGCTGGACTAGTTTTAATTGTGATCCCCCCCCATACCAATTTTTTTTTCTTGACTATCTTTTCGTAAATTTAAAAATTGTATGCTAACGGATAGTTGTATTTCACAAATATGGTCTCTCTCCAAAAGTAAAATAATTTAATAGGCCATTTTAATATCATTAACTTTATTTTCCTCTTGGTAGTATTTTTCCCCCCTCCCTCCTCCCTTTTTTGTTTTTTTGGAAGCATTTCTACAGTTTTAGGTACTGCGACCTCGCAATGTTGAATTCCTATCCAGTGCTACAGCATTGCAGATACAAAGACTAATAATAAATGAAACAGAAGACCTCACAGTAACTCAGAATGAGCAGAGTTCCCAAGGTCGAAGGGAAGCTGCAGTGTAACTGGGCTATAATCACCTATAGAGAATATGTATGCATAGCCCTCCTTTGGTTATAAGGAAGGCCCTGATAGGTGGACTATTATTCCTATCATTCTTTTACCCAGAATGTCATGTGTTTCCCCCTAAAAATAATGTTTTTTTTTTCTCCAAGTAGAAACACAGCATTTTGAAATTAAAATCTTTGCTTTTAGAAAGCCTAAAAAATCCAGGGTTTGCCCTTATTTTCAGTTTTGATGTTGATAGCTCAATTATACAATCAGTGGATGAATTCCTTTGGGGATATCTTAGTTTCAGATTATGATGATTTATCAGTTGTCCCTTGGCTATAGTAAAATGTGATTTTGTTAGACTTTTACAGAATTGCTTAAAATAAGTTTTCTTGTCCTTAGATTGCTTTAACCTTGTGTTAGTTAACTTTATTCCAAGAAGAAAGGTAAAGTCCTTCCAAGATGAAGTATTTGTTGTTGGATATCTGTAGCATTGTTGAAGAATTGTATAGAATTATACATAATTCCATAGTTAGGTTAATGCATAAGTAGATAGAAGTTTGCAGTCTTCTATGGAAGGATAAAGCACAAATTCTCAAAAGAGGATTTTTTTGTTGTTGTTTAACTGCAGAGCTTAAGTAATAATTATAATACCTTTTTTTAGTTTGTTTTTGATTTTGAGAAAAGGTCTCATGTACTATCTGTTGATGTGTGAGACATTTTTTCCCCACTCAACATTATGTCACTATGATTCGTCTATGTTGTATGTAGCTGTAGTTCGTTGACTTACACTGCTGTACAATAATACTCTATCATGTATCTGTAACAAAAAGTTTCCCTGCTCTCCTACCAATACCTTTTTTTTTTTTTTTTCATTTTTAAGAAGATTGCAGAATGCTGCTTTGCTCTTTCGTATATCTGGGGCACACAGGCAGGTGTTTCCCTTGGGTGAATACCAAGGTATAGAATTGTTGATTGTGTAGGATGTGTGAATATTCAACTTACAGAAATTGCCAAATTATTTTCCACAATTGTACTAACTTACAGAAGCCAGGGAAAGAAGCAAACACAAATAATCAAAGACAAACAAGCATACGTGTATGTGTGTGTGTTAAATTGCTTTCCCTTGGCATAGTAATTTGGAGAACATCTTGCTGGTAGTTCCAAAAGCAGTTGAATGACAATGTGGCAACATCTTTAAGACAGAAAGAGAGAAGAAAGACCTCCCAAGAAAAAAAAACCTTGTTGCTTACCAGTAAAGTCAGAAGTTATCAAAAAAGAAGCTCATAAGAGAATAAAGGACTATAAACCTCTATTATTCAGGGACGATTATTCACATCCCCTCCTTCAGCTATACATTCCTTACATCCCCTGAATAGATATATTCAGTGATTTGAAATTCAGAATGAACTTAGTACCTTTGATCAAGAAAATGAACTAAAGTTAATTTTAGGGATAACTGACATGATGTATGTTACTTCTGATACTGACATGATGTCAGTTCCTGAACTTGGTGGTCTGCCCTTCTGGTGGTGTTCTGAGTGTCCGTGAGCTTTGGGGGTAGTTCTGTATCCATTCCTGGGCTTCCCAGGTGGTGCTAGTGGTAAAGAACCTGTCTGCCAATGTAGGGAACCCAAGAGATGCGGGTTCAGTTCCTGGGTAGGGATGATCTCCAGGAGGACGGCATGGCAACCTACTCCAGTATTCTTTCCTGGAGAATCCCCTGGACGGAGGAGCCTGGCAGACTATGGTTCATAGGTTCACAAAGAGTTGGATGTGACTGAAGCTCCTTAGCACACACGCACACTACGTCCATCCGTTTGATTGCCAAACCCTTGGCTGGTCACTCCTGTGGGTCTCATGTGGCGGTGATGTTGCATGTTCTTCTTCATTCAGCCTGTGTTTACTGAACACCTAGTGTGTGCCAGATGCCTCTGTTAGTGCTGGGTCAAAAACATGCCTGCCCTTAACGATCTGTTCGAAACAGCGTCTACCAAAAGCAAGTCACTGTTGAATATGTATGCGTGTGTGTGGGGTGGATCTGGCTTTGGTTTTAGAATTTGCATGAAGTGTCTATTTTTTCTTTTGTTCCCTAAACTTTTTCCAGATTTATGTTTAGACCTCCTTGAGTTGAGAGTGCTTTGGGGGAAAAATGCAGTTCTTACAAAGAACAGTTACTTTAAATACAGTTTTATTGATTTCTTAAAAACAGAAGCTTTAAAAGGACTTATTCATGGTTAAGTCCCATTGTCATGAAGACACATGTTATCAAGTAGGAGAAAGACAGATATCAGGGAAGAAATAGTTAGGTGGTTGAATTCAGATTTTTTGGGAATGGAACATGACAGTGTTGAATTGATTTTTAAAGAGAAAAATAGAAAATAGACAAAGATGAATAATTATTAAGAGATCCAACTTGGGTATTACAGGAATCTCAAGAGTATATTGAATCTTGATGGTTTCAAGATGAAGTTCCTGGTGGATTTATGTAAAATGTTTTCTTGTAAGTGGGTATTCACTTACATTGTGTTTGTATGAATGTAGTTTTTCTTAAAATATAGTATAAAACAAATGCTAAATACCTATAAAAGGATAATGTTAATAGAGTGATGAATTACGAGAAGCAGAAGTGTCCGAGGACTCTTTCTTGCAGTGGTTTTGCAGATTACTTGAAAGTAAAAACTACCCCAGGTGAGAGAATTCCCATGGATAGGGCCAGTGTCTCAGAAAATCTATATAGTAAGTTGACAAAGGAAAGAGCTATTCCAAGGAGGCCACTCCAACTAGTTTGATATCCAAGGCTATCTAAGGGATGACTGGGCTAGAGAAACATTAAGTATGTTACTTAACCCGTAAAATAAGCTTAAGTAAATAAAAAAATATGCTTAAGTACATAAAAATAAGTTTAAATAGGTAAAAATAAGTATAATATTGGCAGATTATCATTTAATATATCATTTAAATCACCAGCATTATGAGACTTAGTACAAAGAATTCATGATTAATATACAAAAGTTTATCTTCTCCTTTAAAGATGATGGATTGTATATTTTTCTATTCAATAAAACCTAGAAGTCAAATCATAAAATATATGAAGAAGGTACCCAGACACTGAAAATACTTATATTTGCTTGATGTGCTATTTCTTGAATGACGTTTATATTAGATAAGGTGTTAGAGGGCTTCCCTGTTGACTCAGATGGTAAAAATTTGCCTGCAATGCGGGAGACCTGGGTTCAATCCCTGGGTCAGGAAGATCCCCTGGAGAAGGAAATGGCAACCCACTCCAGTATTCTTGCCTGGAAAATCCCATGGACAGAGGAGCCTCACAGGCTACAGTCCATAGGGTTGCAAAGAGTCAGACACGATTGAGCAACACACACACACACACACACACACACACAAGGTGTTAGAGGTGTTCAGTTCTGTTCAGTTCAGTTCAATCCAGGCGCTCAGTCATGTCCGACTCTTTGCGACTGCATGGACTGCAGCACGCCAAGCCTCCCTGTCCTTCACCAACTCCCGGAGTTTACTCAGACTCAAGTCCATGGAGTCGGTGATGCCATCCAACCATCTCATCCTCTGTCGTCCCCTTCTCCCACCCTCAATCTTTCCCGGCGTCAGGGTCTTCTCAGATGAGTCAGCTCTTCGCATGAGGTGGCCAAAGTATTGGAGTTTCAGTTTTAGCATCATTCCTTCCAAAGAAATCCCAGGGCTGATCTCCTTCAGAATGGACTGGTTGGATCTCCTTGCAGTCCAAGGGACTCTCAAGAGTCTTCTCCAATACCACAGTTCAAAAGCATCAATTCTTTGGTGATCAGCTTTCTTCACAGTCCAACTCTCACATCCATACATGACCACTGGAAAAACCATAGCGTTGACTAGATGGACCTTTGTTGGCAAAGTAATGTCTCTGCTTAATGCTGTCTAGGTTGGTCATAACTTTCCCTCCAAGGAGTAAGCATCTTTTAATTTCATGGCTGCGTCACCATCTGCAGTGATTTTGGAGCCCTCCAAAATAAAGTCTGCCACTGTTTCCCCATCTATTTGCCATGAAGAGAGACGGTTTAAAAAATCTTTTATTCCAATTCCAACCTCTCCCGTTTTACAAGTGGAAAAACTGAGGCCCTGAGACGTGCCCAGTGAGGTGCCAGCTCCATTAGAAGATAGTGTGCCAAATAATTTAATTCTGTTGGTGGTAACAGGAGCCCTAAATTATGGGTAGGTGAATAACAAGATGAATCAATAGCAACATCTTCAGTGGATTTTAAGCTTTCTTTCTGTCATTTTCTTTGAGTGGTTGGTATAGGAAGTGAAATTGAACATTTATTCTAAAGTTTTTCTTAGATTTTTAGAGAAAAGTCTTCATTTTTGAGGGTGTGATGAGGGATTAAATAAGTATCATTACTTAAAATTTTTTGATGTTTGCTATTTTGATACCCATAGGTTTGTATTTTAACTCAATGGATGGGAAAGGATAGGGGAAATTAAATTACCTTGTGCTTCTCTCTTTTCCTTTGTCATTCTCTTTCCATAAGCTAATATGAGACAAAATTGATGTGTAGAGGGAATTGTCAGGAACAGGACATCAGCTTTTCCTTTTTTACCTTGTATCTTATTGAGGCAATTCTTGCTATAATTCTTGAGACAGACCTAGCCACCATTTGAAAAGTGTGGAAGTAGAAGGGAGAATAATAGCAGTATATTTTTAGAATCTTTTTTTTTCAAAAGTCAAATCTAAAATAAACGTGGCCTCAATTTCCAGCAATAGCTTTATTTCACAGCTCCTAAACCAGTACTTAAGTTTTATCATAAATTTGAAGTTACCTTGGTATATTTTTATACATAATACAATGTTGCTACCAGTAACATACTATGATCAGCTACTAAAGTTTAAAGAATAAAGTATCTAAAGGAACATTGCAATTAAAAATTTTTTGTTACATGTCATCTCTGTAGATAAAGAGGAAAGTCTGATTTATTTTAAATTAAGATAACATTTTTGCTTTTGTTTGTCTCTAGCAGCTAGACAAGCTTTTGCATATTCACACCCCATCAGGCAACAATCTGAACAGTTTTTGTGGTATAATTTCCCTAAAATAGAAAAAGTAGCGCAATTTGAATGGCATGTTGATTATGAAAAGCCATTAATGAAATTCTTTTTGATCTCAATAAACTTCAAATTGAGCAAGAACTATAAAAAGAGTGTGATCTCCAAGGTAGGTCAAGCAAATATAGGAAACTTTAGGAAGAAAGCAGGGAAAAGAAGAGATCAAATTCTATAGAAACTCAGTAAAATGGAACAGGAAGGTCATGGAAGGAAGTAGATGGATATATTATATCCTAGCTTGTCTTCCAGTTTTATTTTAAAAATGCCAACAGAAGAAATAAACATGTGAATCTAAAGAGCTGGTCTATAGATGAGGGGCTTCCCTGATCGCTCAGCTGGTAGAGAATCTGCCTGCAATGCAGGAGACCCGGTTCAATTCCTGGGTCAGGAAGATCCACTGGAGAAGGGATAGGCTACCCACTCCAGTATTCTTGGGCTTGCCTTGCGGCTCAGCCAATAAAGAATCTGCCTGCAATGCGGGAGACCTTGGTTCAATCCCTGGGTTGGGAAGATCCCCTGAAGAAGGGAAAGGTACCCACTCCAGTATTCTGGCCAGGAGAATTCCATGGACTATCCATGGGGTCCCAAAAAGTCAGACACAACTGAGCGACTTTCACTTCACTCCACTTCACTTCACTTCATTGTAGAAGATGTCTATTTCTACACTTAAAAAGAAGTTTTTAAACATCTTAAAGAAAAAAAAAAGAAGGCATAAGATGGAAATTGATAAATTCATTTCATTTAAGAAAAGGTAGTATGTATAAGAGGAAAGAGAAAACATCATCACACCAGGAAGAAACTATTTTTAATGTGTCATAGACTAGGATACTTCTTAATATCCAAAGAGCTCCTATGTATCAATGAGAAAAATGACTGTTACTCTACTAGAAAAGGGGGCAAAGGAAATGAAGAAACAGGCACAGAAAAGGAATTACTAGTGGCACTTACAAATATAAAATTATGCTCAACTCATACGAGAAATGCAATTTGAAACTATTTAACCTGTTGAATTGGCAAAGATCTTAATGTTTGTTAATTCCTTGGGGTTGCAGGGCTTCACAGAAACTGACAGGCTCATACATTGTTAGTAGGGGTACAAGATGGCACAGCGTCTGTGGATAGCAATTTGGCAATATTGCCAAAATTAAGAAGCCACCTGTCTTCTCATCCCAGGAAATGTAAGAAATTTTGCTACAGATATATTTGTACATTGCAAAAGGAATTCCACCAAGACATCCACTGTGGCATTGTCTGTAACAACAAACAAAGATTTAGAGAGCAAGAGATCCATCAATACGGGACTGGTTAAATAGGGAGCAGAAACAAGACTAGGTAGCTGTTATAAAGCTGATGTGGAATGATCTGTATTTGTGGAGTGGTTCTGTATTTGCTGACGTGGAATGATCTCTAAGATGTAAGAAGGGAACAAATCAAGGTGCAGAGCCGTTTGTGGTCATTGATGTTAAATCTGTGCTTATGTTTGTGACTCTCGAGACTACCTCTTGAAGGTGACACGATGAACTAGTAACAGTGATTAGCTCCGAAGAAGAGAACTGGGTGTTTGGGGTGGGAATGAGAAGGACACTTATTTAGCATAATGTTTAAGTATACCTCCACTACTATTTGAACTCTTAAACATCTGAACATATTATGTATTCAAGCCGAGATAATTTTTAAATTTCTTGAGAATCCCTTGTGTTGATCAAGAATGTTGAGTAGTTGTAACCAATAGCGTTCCTTTGCAACTTTGGGTCGTATTCTGTGTTGATCTAGGAACATGATAGTTGTCATAAAGACTCAGCCTCACTACCACCCTGACAGGCAGAAGTTCAAAGAGGAGGGCAACTGGCAACGGTTGCCCTTTGGGACAGAGTTGGCACGCCCTTGGTTCTCTGCAGTTGCCCTGCCCTGGCCACTGTGGCCTAGCTAACAGGCCTTCCGGAAGGGAGACTCAAGGGTTGGTTAGGACCAGGGTGCAGATGGGAGTTCAGGCGGAACAGACATCAAAGAAGGTGGTGGCAGGAGCCTGAGGCTGGGAGAACACAGAAAGAGAGGTGGTGTGGCCTCATGGCCATCCTAACTCCATAAGATGCAGCTGACGTCATAAAGTGGAGGGAAGGTCCTTTTATAGGCCACAGGCTTGAGGTCCTCTGCTGCCCTTGAGGTTTGGTATGGTGTCCAGGAATGTGCATTTTTTTAAAATGCCCATTCTGGGAATCACTGTCTCTTCCACCTTCCTTGTTTTATAGCCAAGACGATTCCCTTCATCCCTTGAAAAAACCATTTCATGGAATATTTTTCTAATGACTTCTGAAACCATTTATGATATTCTACTCTTAAACTCATGCATTCATAGGGTGATGGTTTCATCTTGTCCTTACCGCCCTAATGCCCACAAAGGGTATCTAATACTAAGTTATAGAACAGTAAGAAGGAGAAAGCTGAGGAAACAGCTGAATGGTTAGTGGGTCATAACTTTAGGAAGAGTAATTTGTGCTGATATGGCTTTTAAAAGCAGTAATATGAATAACTATGAGTTATACTAAAGAAAAGGAAAAACTTGGTAACTACCAGAGGTATTATACTGCAAAATAATTTTCCTTAAAAGAAATAAAAATAGTTTTAATTATCTTCATTAATACATATTTATGCGGTTAATAGACATAGCCTTCATTTGGAATTGGTCATTTTAAATCAGGAATTCCACTCACCAAATATACAGTGGGGAAATGTTACGTCAGTCTCTTTCTTTTAACCTTTAGAAGTGAGGATTAAATATGTATCCTGATAAATGAATCAACTAAATTCATGCCTTACTTTTCTCTTTGGAAGTTCTGATAGTTTAGTAGCTGTGGTCTTTTTCAAGTTTGTTTAGAAACTAAGAGGAATAGGCGGCAGCCTCGAAGTGGCATACTGTGAGAAGAGTTGGGTGTCAGAGTGGGGTGACTTGAAGAGCAGAGAAGATAGAAGTGAATGGGGAGAGGTCAGAGAAACTCTTTATCACAGAAGAGGAAGTGGCTTATGGTGAGAAGAGTTGGCTGTCAGAGTAGGGTGATTTGAAGAGCAGAGAATCATAGAGGTGAGTGGGGAGAGGTCAGAGAAACTCTTTATCACAGAAGAGGAGGCACTGGCTGGCTCTTTGAGACATGTGTGTCACTATCTAGAGGATTCCTTACGTAACTTTCCGTAGCTCTTGAAATTTCAGGATGCATTTGATCCTTAATCTGTGTATCTCATGTGTCTGATTCCCAGTGGGAGTTTAGGAGCAGGTTTAGTTTGACGTGGACGAACATTTACATTTCTATAAGAGATTCAGTAGCATATGTTAAATCAAATACACGTCAACATGGTATTGTGCTTCTTCTTGCCAGACATTCAACTTTTTTCCCCCCTTACTGTATCGCTCTTTGAAACTGGCCTTCTATCTTCTGGTGCTTTTTATCACAGTACCCACTTTGGAGAAGCAGTGTATGTTTGACAGGAAGAGCCCTGGAGGAGGTATTAATATCATGGATACCCAAGTTCTGTTCCCAGCTTCTCTGCTTGTTAGGCATCTGACCCTGGACTAGTAACACCTGGGAGCTTCATCTGATAAATGACAGCAAAACAGTGGTTATTGGAGTGACCGTATTTCCAATTAGTACATGAGAACACTTGGAGAACTATTAAGTCTTCTGAAGACAGGAAGTACAATTATTAATCATACCTTAATTTCCCATTTGCCTAAAATCCGAATAACCAGAAGGCCAAAATAACTACAGTTTTTCCCTAGACTTGTCCAGTGATAACTGATTTAATGCCAAGCTGCCCTGTGTCCCTGTAAATTCAGAGGTGACTTGGAAATCAAATACCAGCTACTGTTATATTCAGCAGGTGTTTTTTTTAAAACTGGTCCTTTGAAAATTAGTTGATTATATGTGGAAAGTCAAAGTAGAAAAATCCCAATTTCTGACCAGTCTGGGGTAAAGCAGTCATCGGCCACAAGTCAGCCCGCCCCTGGCTCCTTATCAGGATGCTGCTCTGCCCCTTCCCAAAAGAGGCCTTTTGTTCCCTCGCAGCCCCTGTCATGCGGCCATTTCGCCTGGGATGCTCTCTTCCCTTTTTGAACCCCGCATGGCAGTCAGAGTTCCTTGCAGCCCAGCGGCTTATCCTTCTCTCCCAGGTCCACTGTGCGACTGCATTTGGTTGCCTTCTTGTATGTTTTGCTTTCCCAAGTTAGAAGGGCACCCCTTTTTTAGGGCCAGAGTTCTTTCTCATTCCTTTCTGTCTTCAGAGCTCCTTAGGTGTCCACTCTGTGGTTGCTCCGCACTTCCCTGCTTTGCAACTCTGTGTTTTTCTAACATTACCAAGGAAAGAAATGTTTCCAAAAAGTGACACCCCCATTAATTATGAACTCCCCTCCTAATTTTAAGCCTCCTTTTTTTTTTAAGAATAGGAATCTCTCTAGAATGTTTTCTATACTTCACATAAAAAAAATTGCACATGGAGACCCCCTCCTGCAACAATGAACAATAAAGTCCAATAAAATGACAGTAGTAACTCTAGACTGAGTGTATGGTTTAAATTTTTTTAAATTTTTTTGGCTGTGCTGGGCCTTCAATGCTGCGAAGGCTTTCCTCTAGTTGTGGGGTGCAGGCTTCGCATTGCAGTGCTTTCTCTTGTTGAATAACAGGGGCTCTAGGAAAGAGGGCTTAAGTAGTTGTGTGCATGGGCTTAGTTGGCCCAGGGGTGTGTGGAATCTTCCTGGACCAGAGATTGAACCTGCGTGTCCTGCATTGGCAGGCAGATTCTTAACCACTGGAGCACCAGGGAAGTCCTCCCTACAAGTGTACATTCTTGTTCTCCTCTTTAATACAGAAGACTTTGACTGTGGGGCTGCATGAATTGCTCCTTTACCAAATAACCCTAGAAATCTTCTACTTTGACTTTTAACTGACTGCCTCCACTCCTCCCCCAGATCTTTGCTTTCTCCTTCCATTAACAGTCAGCTTTCTGATAACTGTGCCGCTGCCCTTCCAGGAGATGAATCTGTCTTCTGACATATGGGAAATACTGAAGTAATTTTTTTTTCAGCCACATCTTTGAAGTAGTAAGTAGGGAATGCTTTTTACCCCTTATTTTTCCGAAGTTGTTTTTCTTTAGCTCAGGGGTTCATTTTCTAGATGGAGCAAGGTAGTTAAGATGGCATGCAGTCTCTCCCAGTGCTAGTTAGATCTAGATACTAGACTTTGATTTTAGATTATGGAAGGGTTTATAGTTGCTGTGAATGTTGGCAATGAGTTATCATTCTCACCTTCTCTAATCTTAACAGGATGGTTAATTTATTTCACAATATTTGTGCTTAGAAAGCAGAAAAGGTCCCTGCTCTCCTAGAACTGACATGATAATAGAGACAGTCAGTAAAAGTACATTGCTGTTTTAAATGGCATTGAGAACTATAAGGACAGTAAAAGTGACCAGTGGGGCAAGAGCATTTGGTGGTGATGGTGGTGGTGGTGGGTGTGTTAGTTTCCTAGGGCTGCCGTAACAAACTACCATGAATTGGCTGCTTTAAAACAATAGAGGTACTTTTTCTCAGTGCTGGAGGTGAAAAGTCCAGAATCAAGATGGCTCCTTCCTTGCCTCTTCCACCTTCTGGCAGCCCCAGGAGTTCCTTGGTTTGTGTTAGTAAGCATTCCTTGCTTACTAACTATAGCCAGTCTCTGCCTCCTTCTTTACATGGCCTTCAGGTCTTTGCCTCTGTGTGTCTCTCCTTTATATAAGGACACCAGTCATAACTGATTCAGAGTCGCCCCTACACTAGTAAGACCTCATCTTAATTAACTACCTTTCTACAACCCTTTTAACAATTAAGGTCACATTCTTAGGTGTTGGGGAGTTAGGACTTAAATGTATTTCTTTTGGGGAGACGATTCAGCCCTAAACAGTGGCATCCTTGGGTGGACTGACCAAGCAAAGCCCTGCTAGGTGGTAACATTTGAGCTAAGCCTGAATGATGGGAAGGGTCAGACTGTGAAAAAGTCTAGGGAGATCCTTTCCTGGTAGAGGGAACAGCAAGTGCAAGGACCTGGAGAGTGAGCCTGTTGGAGGGGAAGGTATGTACATTAGGTTTTATACTCCTAAAAGAGCAAAAAATGTCTGGTTTGGGGAGGTTACCTTTAAGACAAAGGAATTTTGCTTTTGAGGACTTTGGGATATTTTTACTTTTGGTCAGGCAAAGACTTAAAACAGTTTTTCTTAAAAAAAATTAACTGCTGAGAAATCAGGCCTTCCAGCAGTAGCTAATCACATATTAAGAATTTTGTTGAAGTTCACTTTGCATTTTAATAGTATAATTCTCCATTACAATATTTGAGTTTGTTAACCTAAAAGCTTTAAGTATTGCAACATCTGAGAATTAAGCAGACTTTGTGATAGTGGAGATTATTTTCTAGTGGTAGGAAATTAATTAAGGCTAAATATTCTCTAAAAACTTGACATCATAAATTACATTGTCATTTTCAGCATGATTGTAACATTATTGTGGTTGTCCAATGTGACACCTAGGAGAAGGCAATGGCACCCCACTCCAGTACTCTTGCCTGGAAAACCCCATGGGCGGAGGAGCCTGGTAGGCTGCAGTCCATGGGGTCGCACAGAGTTGAACATGACTGAAGCGACATAGCAGCAGCAGCAATGTGACACCTATGCTAAGTAGCATTCATGTGATTTTTGGTACATATTTATGAAAATTCTTAGTTTTTGTTGAACTTAAAAATAGATTACAGAGTCTAGAAAAATCTATATGGAAATGTAAATTTCCCAAGACACTCAGGAAAATTCCCCATGGGTTGATAATACCATTAAGCATTCAAAAGTAGGATAAAGTAACTTAAAATATTGTGATATTTAATGCAGAGCTGACATTATGAAGTGTGCATCAGTACATTGTATATGTGTACTTTTAGCCAGAACTTGGGCTTCCCTGGTGGCTCAGATGGTAAAGAATCCGTCTGCAAAGCAGGAGACCTGGGTTCAACCCCTAGGTTGGGAAGATCCCCTGGAGAAGGGATGGCAACCCCCTCCAGTATTCTTGCCTGGAAAATCCCTTGAACAGAGGAGCCTGGTGGGATGCAATCCATGGGGTTGCAAAGAGTCAGACATGACTGATCGGCTAAAGACTTACCCTTTACTTGGTGTAGTTAATACAGATATATTTGTTTATATTACAGGAAAAATATATTACTTATGGATAACAAGTTGCTATAAAAAGTTCTAAATGAATTTTAAAATGCTTATGTAAAATTAGATTTTTATGGTTAATGACTATTTAGATCAAGTTCAGGATTACAAGTCTAGACTTGGAGTGAAGACCACCTGGGTTTAAATCTCGACTTTGTTTTGTGCAGCTGCGTGACTTTGAATAAATCATGCGATCTTGAATATATCATTTAACCCGTCTCTGCCTTAGTTAACTCATTTGTAGAAGGGGAAATATAAAAATAATACCTAACTCAAAGCATTGTTGAGAGGATACAATTAATGCATATACATTTCCTAGAAAGGGTACATATAAGTGCTGTGTAAGTGTTGCTACTGCTGCTGCTGACTCCGTGTGACCCCATAGACGGCAGCCCACCAGGCTCCCCTGTCCCTGGGATTCTCCAGGCAAGAATACTGGAGTGGGTTGCCATTTCCTTCTCCAATGCATGAAAGTGAAAAGTGAAAGGGAAGTTGCTCAGTCGTGTCCGACTCCCAGCGACCCCATGGACTACAGCCTACCAGGCTTCTCCATCCATGGGATTTTCCAGGCAAGGGTACTGGAGTGGGGTGCCATTAAATTATGTTCAAAGCTGAGCTCTCAGCTCTTCTCCCACCCCAACTCCATCCATAACCTTTCCCACCTCCAGGATGCTAAGTCCATGATGCTTGCAGTTTCTCAGGCCAAAACCTTGGGATTCTACTTGATTCCTCCCTGCTCATGACATAGTAGGTCTATCACCAAGCCTGGTCAGCTCTCCTTTCAAAATCTATCCAGGGTAGACCATTTCTCACTACCTCCACCATGGGTTAGCTGTTATTATTTTTAGTATTTAATTGCAAATTAGATATATTAATATTCATTAATTAGAAAACTCATTGTAAAAAATGTAAATACAGTGACTCTTATGCCTTCTTATACATCAAAAGTTAATTTGAGATAAAATTGTCAACAGAATTTGCAAGCCTCTGTTAAAATGTTAATAATGTTAAAAGTATTTTATATGCTTACTCATTTAGTTACTTATAGCAATGACTATGTTCAAGAGACTTTGTTAGGTCTTAAGGGAGAAGGAAAGATGATTAAGCTGTTGATCCTACTTTCAAGAGCCTGCCTCTCCAATGGGGGAGATAAGACATAATTTAGTATAACATGAAATGTAATGAGGTAAGTGTCATGCCGAGAATGTGATTTCGTACTATGAGTATCTCTGGAGGCTGGGAAGCTTCTGAGGAGGTATTGTGGATAAGAGGAGCATGGACAAAAATGTAGGGACGATGACATCATTAAGGGATGGCAAGAATAGGGAAAATCTGAGGTAGAGAAGGAGTAGTTTGATAAGTAGGCAGAAGACCAAGACTTGTGTCCTGAAGTCAAGAGAGGAAAGAATTTCTAGGGAGAAAAATGGGCTGTCACAAATACTATAGAAAATTTATTTAAAGAGAGTGAAGATTGAATAAAAATCATGAAAAACATTCCCTCCTCATCTTCCTTGGGGACAGAGAGACTTTGTTGGGGATTCAGTGGCTTTCTTGACAAAATAGTATGAAAGAGAATATCTAGGACATGACATATGACTGAAAAAACATCACATCAGTTAAGGTATAGTCTGTTTGATGTGATTCAAACATTGTGAAATTTCTGGGAGGCTCTAATTTCTAACTCCTTAAAGAATACTTTTAAGACTACCTACCATCCATTTAGCATTTTTGGGGGGGGTCTGCCATACATTGTCTGAAACATTCAAGGTAGTCATCCTCTCATTTAAAGTCTTTCAGCTGCTTTGCAGCGGGTATTATTACTTCCATTTTATAGATATGCAAGCCATGGTCCAAAGAGGAGGTGACCAGTTCAAGTCCTTCCATCTATGATAAGCGACCAACCTGGAATCAAACCCAGCCTGCCTGACCCCAAAGCCTAAACTCTTCACCAGTTTTAGCTAATAATTGTTTAGTAATCTCAAGGCATTTTGATGGAGAGTTAAGGCCAACACTTACTGGTGACCAGCCACATTGGCCTCCTTGCTGTTCTTTAAATAAAGCTGGGTTATTCCCAGTTGTGGGCCTGTGCACTTGCTCTTTTCTTCCTTTAGAACTCTTCCCACCTCTTTGCCTGACGGGCTCCTCCTCACCTTTCAGCTCTAAAGGCAGAGGCACCTTCCCCAGCACTCTGGTGAAAGATGTCCATCTCCCCTGGTGCATGCTGGTCTGAGAACAGCTCCCTCCTTGAGTGTTTACTTTCTATTGTTTGCCTCATAATATTCGGTGTCTAGCTTAGGTGCTGCTCTATTTCCAGGCCCCAGTCCATATTTCAGTAAATATTTATGGAATGAATGAATGCATAATATTGCAGAGCTATAGGATTTTAAATTGGTGAGATTTTTTTGGTTTATGGAGATGTTAGAAGTATCAATTAATGTCAGTGATTATTTCTCTTCTATTTAACTACATGCCTTCTTTCAATAACTTTGAATTGAAAACTGGGTAATATTTTAAAGAAAAGTCCTAAAAAGTTTTTATGTGTTGAAAGTGATACAACCTCATTGTAGGACAACTTGCAACCTCAGAAAAGTATATTGTAAAGTCAATATATTTTACCTGAAGGTAAATTTTAATA
Source organism: Aepyceros melampus (assembly GCA_006408695.1). Classification (NCBI taxonomy): domain Eukaryota; kingdom Metazoa; phylum Chordata; class Mammalia; order Artiodactyla; family Bovidae; genus Aepyceros; species Aepyceros melampus. Next base: position 183,755 of record SJXQ01002208.1, read on the forward strand.
TTCAGATATATTCCTTTAATTCTTTACAAATTGCTTTCTTTCCTCAGCAATGTATCATGCGTATTTCTCGTGTCATTCAGTATTCTCCTAAACTTCATTTTTAAAATAGAATTTCATTTTTAGAGCAGTTTTAGGTTCAGGGCAAAATTGAGCACAGAGATTTCTTGTGTACCGCGTTTCTCCAAACAAGCCAAGCTCCCGCCATCAACACCCACCTCCTGCCACCAGAATGGTGCATTTGTTACAGTTCAGTTCAGTTCGTTGCTCAGTCGTGTCTGACTCTTTGTGTAGACATACCTATATTGATTGACACATAATCATCACCCAAAGTCCATAATTTACATTGTGGTTTGCCCTTGGGGTTGTACATTCCACAGGTTTTGATAAATAGATAATAACATGTATGCACCATTATAGTATTGTACAGAGTACTTTTTCTGCCTTAAAAATCATCTGTGCTCTGCCTGTTCATCCCTCCCTCCCCCCAACCCCTGGCAACCACTAATCTTTTTACAGTTCCCCCTAGCTAAATTTAATTTTTAATACATGCAGAATATTCCATTTTATGCACATGCCATACTTAATACTAGCTAGGCAGTGAGGTATTATAAATAACTTGATGAATGGCCTTGTGTAGAGATCTTTGTGTACAACTCCAGTTATTTCCTAGAATGGCTAAATTAAGGGAAATAAACCTTTTAAGGCATTTGTTACATATACCCTGACAGTCTAGCCCTTCAGATTGTTTTTAAAAACCATTATTTGCTAAGAATGTATGGGAAGGCTTAGCAAAAAAATTGTCTAAGCATGGTGAAAATGTAGACACAATAATAATAGCTGATATATATGCAGTTTATGTGTGACAGGTGTTGTTTTAAGCACTTTATTTGAATTAACTCATTTTGTATTCACAGTGAGTGCTATTATGAGTACTAACATTAGCTCCATTTTAGAGCTGAGAAAAATGAGGTACAAAAGGTTAAGAAATTTGCCCAAGTGATTTCATTAATTGTAATATAGGGATACTATTGAGGCTATGGTTTTTCCAGTGGCCATGTATGGTTGTGAGAGTTGGACTATGAAAAAAGCTGAGTGCTGAAGAATTGATGCTTTTGAACTGTGGTGTTGGAGAAGACTCTTGAGAGTCCCTTGGACTGCAAGGAGATCCAACCAGTCCATCCTAAAGGAGATCAGCCCTGGGTATTCATTGGAAGGACTGATGCTGAAGCTGAAACTCCAATACTTTGGCCACCTGCTATGAAGAGCTGACTCATTGGAAAAGCCCTGATGCTGGGAGGGATTGGGGGCAGGAGGAGAAGGGGACAACATAGGATGAGGTGGTTAGATGGCATCATCGACTTGATGGACATGGGTTTGGGTGAACTCCGGGAGTTGGTGATGGATAGGGAGGCCTGGCGTGCTGCGGTTCATGAGGCTGCAGAGAGTCAGACACGACTGAGCGACTGAACTGAACTGAACTGATTGAGACCCAAGTTTTAAGTTGTTGTGTTGAGTGTTCTGTGCTCTTCTGGCCCATAGAAAAACTAACCAGCTGTCACCAGTAGTGTTAGGGAATCATCCCTGTTATAGAAGTGATGATCAAAGACATAACAACTAAAATGATCATAGAGAATATATTAGCTCTTAGTATTTCGATAAATATTCAAACAGAAAGTTTCTTTCAAATTCAACTTTATCTAAATAACACAAACGTCATTGGTGTTTGTACTGTGTGTGACTACTATTGAGTGATAGCTTATGAATTTTTTATTATTTTCTGAGAGGAAATTGGCTGTTGCATATGTATATTAGATGCTTTGGGGTTTTAACACTGGTTTGGTTGTCTTCAGTGTATAAATACTATCTAGCACATAGAAAAATATGACTAAAATTAGTAATCCTGATTGATGATTAAAAGAAGTATTAACATAAAACCCAGTTTCCTAAACTCAAAGGGACTCTTCCATGTGTTAGTATGTAAAGGCAGTATTTCAGTTTTTTACTTTACTATGGAAATGCTGGGCTGGAAGAATCATAAGCTGGAATCAAGATTGCTAGGAGAAATATCAATAACCTGATGTGCAGCTGACACCACCCTAAATGAAGAGGAACTAAAAAGCCTTTTAATGAAGAGGCTTTTGAAAGAGGAAAGTGAAAAAAATTGACTTAAAACTCAGTTCCAAGAACTAAGATCATGGAATCCAGTCCTATCACTTCATGGCAAATAAATAGGGGAAAAAATGGAAACAGTGACAGACTCTATTTTCTTGGGCTCCAAAATCACTGTGGACACTGACTATGAAATAAAAGAGGCTTGCTCTTTTACGTTATGACAAACCTAGACAGCATAATAAAAAGTAGAGATATCACTTTGCCAACAAAGGTCTGTGTAGTCAAAGCTATGGTTTCTTCAGTAGTCATGTATGGATGTGAGAGATGGACCATAAAGAAGACTGAGCATGGAAAAATTGATGCTTTCGAACTGTGGTGCTGGAGAAGACTCTTAGAGTCTCTTGGACAGCAAGGAGATCAAACCAGTCAATCCTAAAGGAAATCAGTCCTTGAATATTCATTGTAAGGACTGATGCTAAAGCTGAAGCTCCAATACTTTGGCCCCCTGATTTGAAGAGCCAACTCACTGGAGAAGAGCTGACTCATTGGAGAAGACTCTGGTGGTAGGAAAGATTGAGGACATAGGAGAAGGGGACAACAGAGGATGAGATGGTTGGATGGCATCATTAACTCAATGAATAAGAGTTTGAGCAAACTCCTGGAAGTTTGTGGAGGACAGGGAAGTGTGGTATGCTGCAGTCCATGGGGTCACAAAGAGTTGGACACAACTGAGCGACTAAACAGCAAGGGAAATTCTGCTTTCAGTTCAGTTCAGTTCAATCGCTCAGTTGTGTCCGACTCTTTGCGACCCCAAGGACTGCAGCACGCTAGGCCTCCCTGTCCATCGCCAACTCCCAGAGTTTACCCAAACTCATGTCCATCGAGTCAGTGATGCCATCCAGCCATCTCGTCCTCTGTCATCCCCTTCTCCTCCTGCCCCCAATCCCTCCCGGCATCAGGGTCTTTTCCAATGAGTCAACTCTTCACCTGAGGTGGCCAAAGTACTGGAGTTTCGGCTTTAGCATCAGTCCTTCCAATGAACACCCAGGACTGATCTCCTTCAGAATGGACTGGTTGGATCTCCTTGCAGTCCAAGGGACTCTCAAGAGTCTTCTCCAACACCACAGTTCAAAAGCATCAATTCTTCGGTGCTCAGCTTTCTTCACAGTCCAACTCTCACATCCACACATGACCGCTGGAAAAACCATAGCCTTATTAGACAAATCAACATTCTTTTCCCTCCTCTCTGCTGTTTCCCCCAAGCCCCAACCATTATCCCTTCCACACACTTAATCTCTCTGTTAATTTGCTCCTGAGGATGCTTATATATTTGCTGCTAAGTTTTTCTGGGTCTTTTTAGAGCACAAACTGATTTTACTTCCAAGATCTGGGGCTCCATCCTACGGTTCCCTGGCTCGCAGAGATATTGAGTCTTCAACCTTTAGTCTTTGAGTGACTTGTCGAATGTCATGGTGGGCCTTGGTGGGACTGATAACTCTTAGGGTTGTTTTTTATTTTCACTTGTTAAATCTCCTAAATTAATGCTATTCAAGGGCCTTTCATAGAACTAAAAAGCTCAGTCTAATATTCCTTTTAACTCCCACATCACATTGTCTTGTACATAGTGGGCATTCAGTAAGTTGCTGAATATGTAATGTTTTGCTAATTGGTTCATATAAAATTACACTGTACATTGTTTGCTATTATACATGCTCATTGTAAGTTTATTTAATTTGTATTTATACTCAATTATTTCAAAGCACCGAAGTTTTTCCTTTAAACTTTAAGAGCAAACACATATTCAGATAGAGCACTGCTGTACTTCTGTTCTTAAATGTCTATTATGGGTTAGCTAACTGACAATTATTTGTTTCACTATTTAAGAAGTATTTGAAAAAAAAAATACCTTGAGAAGAATGCCCAATTATCCTTTATGAGCAGGATAATGTGAAATAACAGTTTAGAGATTACATTTTTCAAAGCCAGGAATAAAGTAAACAAAAGCTAAAATGCATTTCCTTAAGTTGAAGATACTAGTGCATTTTAGTTGATTCTTTTTGGTTTTAAACACGCCATTTAACATTTCTCTTCAGAGCAATAGCTTATGAGTTAAATAACAACCAAAGTTCTTTTCTTCAGACACTTTAACAACTACCCACAAATCATAAGATAACTCTTCATTTCTCTTCTCTGGCATAGGTGTGATGACTGTACTAAAACAGGAAATTAGTAATCTATTTTGAGGATGGTGGTAGAGAGTTATCCCTGACAAATTAAGTTATATGTCTGCTCCCAGGTTTTAGTTTGAATATGTAACTCAGGTGATAATATTGCATTGAAAAGTGCTTAAGAACCAATTGGTCCAAAATACTTCTTACTGAGATTGAGAGCTCTGTTGAATGAGTGACTGGGGAGATGAGAGTGTTAGAAAGAGAGAAGTTGAAGGGATAGTCTGTGATTAACTAGATCAGGTAAGGAGGGAGTCAGAGATGAAGGTTGATAGGATGGGGAGAAAAAAATGTTGCAGAAACCTTAAGGTTTCTATGGTTTGACAATGGCTGTGATGGCCTTAAAGAAATAAGGGAGCATGTACTTAGTCCTTGATGATGGCAATGAAAGTGATGTTGGTGAAGGAAGGTCCCCAGAATTTTACCTGATCTTCTAGTGAATCCTGGCTCTCTGGTAACAGTTCCAGGTAGATCATAGATAGACCTGAGCAAGGTGAAACAAAAATGTTCTAGAAAAAGTGAGCAAAGATTTTAAAAAATAAAACATAAGGAGTGTTCATCATCAAGGGGTAATGTATTAAAGTTCTTTTCATTGAAAACTCTGGCAGAGAGCAAACGAGCAGGCAACAGAGTAGAGGATATTTCCAGTACATACATCCAAATCCTTTTGGTCAGTTTTACTTGGACGAATGAGAAGTTACATGTCATCATTTACTGAAACACTAAAATGTTTTATTCTTTCTATCAGAAATTCATTAACAAGCACCATGGCTTTGTATATTTCCAGAATTGTTTGTCTAATCCTCTTAAGGGCATTATACCACTAAACAGCACAGCTAAGTGTTTGATCAGTTTTAATTAGAATGATCATTTGTCACACTTTAGAAGTATTTGGCTCTTGGCTATAGACGTATCAAGACTGGGCAAAGAAGTATTAATTCTGCCATCTTTTAAGGTTACATTTCAAACTGTTAAAGTTGGTCACAATTGAATCAGCTTATAGCGTTCAACTATACAAGCCTATCAATATCTGGTTAAACAGATTATGCATCTAATTTTGCCACAATATAATATATGAAAGTCAGGCCATTAGGCTTTCTCTTCTTGACCTTTTTAAGGAAATTAGCATCTATTTTTTTGTCTTATGTAAGAATTAAAGTTAGTAGTTCAGTCGTGTCCTACTCTTTGCGATCCCATGAACTGTAGCCCACCATGCTCTTCTATCCATGGAATTCTTCAGGCAAGAGTACTAGAGTGGGCTGCTATTTCCTTCTCCAGGGGATGTTCCTGACCAGGAAGATTGAACACAGGGCTCCTGCATTGCAGGCAGATTCTTTACCCTTTGAGCCACCAGGGAAGCCCATAGTGTTTTCCAATAGGTTCAGTGCAGTTCAGTCGCTCAGTCATGTCCGACTCTTTGCAACCCCATGAATCACAGCACACCAGGCCTCCCTGTCCATCACCATCTCCCGGAGTTCACTCAGACTCACGTCCATCGAGTTGGTGATGCCATTCAGCCATCTCATCCTTGGTCGTCCCCTTCTCCTCCTGCCCCCAATCCCTTCCAGCATCAGAGTCTTTTCCAATAGGTAGAATGAGACAAAAGAGGATTGAGGATTCTTGTATTCTTATGTAGGTTAAAAAGCTATTGCACATTTTGTCAACACAAAGGAATGTAAGAACTCACAGACTGTGTAATATTCAGTGGTCAGAGATTACCAAGTAAGATGTTGCAAAGAGACCGGGTCCAAAGCTGCCTGTGAGAATCAGTGTCACGGCTTGAGTGTTTCATGGTAGGCCAAAGAGACACAGAGTCAGAGCGTAAGGCCGTGAGACCACAGGAGTACAGCCTCTATTCTTAGAGATGTTGTTATTTCTCCTCTGTTTTCAAGGTGAGGAAAGAGTTAGAAATTTTGATTCCTGTTGAATCACTCTCAAAAGGATTTAATTTAGCTATCAAAGGCTTTAGTACCTCTTTACCAACCCTCTCTTTTAGCAGTTGGATTTTTAAATGAGACTATGCTGTACCTCAGGGGTCCCCAGCCTGCCTCTGGATCTAATACCTGATGGTCTGAGGTGGAGCTGATGTCATAATAATAAAAATAAAGTGCACAATAAATGTCATGCCCTTGAATCATTCTGAAACCACCCTCATCCCCCTGCCCTCGGTCCATGGAAAAATTGTCTTCCACAAAATTGGTCCCTGGTGCCAAAAAGGTTGGAGGACCACTGGTCTGACTGGTAGGCTCCTACTTATAAAGGTGGGGCTGAGTAGGCGCCTCTGTGTGTGGGAGTTATACTGAGGTGGTGTATTAGTTGCCTATGGCTGCTGTAACAAATCACCACAAACTTCGCAGCTTGAAACAACACAAATTTATTCTCTCATAGTTCTGTAGACCAGCGGTTCAGGCTGAAATCATGGGGTCGGAGAAGCCATTGCTTACCTCTTCCAGCTTCCGGTCTGCCAGCATTCTCTGATGTTCCTTGGCTGTGGCCTCATGTCTCCAAATCTGTTTTATCTCCACATTGCTCTTTCTTCTGTGTCTGTCTTTTCTGTTTGTGTCAGAACTCTCTCTGACCCTCTCTTGGAAGGTTACATCTAATTGCATTTAGGGCCCTTTTGGCACAGTGGTAAAGAATCCACCTGCCAATGCAGGAGACACAAGAGACTCGGGTTTGATCACTGGGTCGAGAAGATACCTTGGAGGAGGAAAAGGAAGCTCACTCCAGTATTCTTGCCTGGAAAGTTCCATGGACAGAGAAGCCTAGCAGTCTATAGTCCATGGGGTTGCAAAGAGTCAGACATGACTGAGTGACAGCACCCACACAGGTAATCCAGGATAAGCATTTCTTCTTAAGATCCTTAACTTATGTGTTTTTGTTTTTGCCTTGTATTTAAGTAAGATAAGTAGTTTATAAGTATATAAGTAGTATATAAGTAGTTTCTCTTTGACCATATAAGGTAACATTCACAAGTTCTGGGGATTAGGAAGTGAATATATCTTCGGTGGCCATTTTTCAGCCTACCACAGTTGGTTTTTCCAGCTGTGAGTACACCTGCCATCAGGAGATGCTGTAGAGGTACATTAGTGAACATCTGGATGCCATGAGTATGCAGGGGAACTTACTTATAAGAAACCCAGGTACGGTGGGCTGGAGTTATAGCTCCTGGGTGTGTGAGGAGGGAGAGAGATGGAGGTGGAGTGAGTATTTTGAAAGAATGTTGAGGAAAGATACCAAATGTTCAGAGACCTTTCTAAAGCTAAGTAGTAAATGGTTTGAGATAGTCATGGCTTTCAGCTAATACTGAGGATAGTTTTTTTCTTTCAGCTATTTGATGATTAACAAGTAATAGAATTGTGGAGATTGAGTTTGGAGACCTTGTATATATCAAAGTGATGATTAGCACAGTGTTATTAGAAATGAAACATTGTCCAGTAGAATGCTTTCAGTATTGTTGCTCATTATTTGGTCTTATCCCTTTTTGTTTTTATCACACTCTTTAAAAAATGTTCAAGCACTTTAAAAGTTGTTCTAAGCACTTTCAACACGATTAATTAGCTTTACATTTATTGTACTTTATTACTGTTTGTTTATATACCTTTAAAAATTCATAATAACTGTAGGAGATGAATATGATCTCCTTACAGACTCATCTGTAAAGAAACTGAGACATTGAGAAGTTAAGTAACTTGCTCGTGGTCATGCGGTTAATAGTGTATTACCAGGATTTGAACTCGGAGTTTATACTCTTGTTTGTCAGGGTTTGGCAGGCTTTTTATTTAGAGTAGAATGGTAATTACTTTAGGCTTTGCAGGCCATGAAGTCTGTTACAGCCACTCGGCTTTGCCATTACAGTAGTAAAACAGCCACAGATATTAATAACAGGTAAATGAATGAATGTGGTGGTGGTCCAGTAAAATTTGATTCACAAAACTAGACCGTGATCAGATTTGGCCTGTGTGCCCCGGTTTTCAGTGTTTGCACTGTGCTGTACAAAGTTTTTTTGTTTGTTTATGGTTTTAATTTTGTATTTTCAAATAGCTTTAGAGTTAAAGAAAAGTTGTAAATGTACAACAAAGAATGCCTGGTCCACCTCATCTGTTTCTCTAATGTCATCCTCTTATATGACTATAGCGTGTCTATGAAAATAACCTTGGTATAATACTGTTAACCAGACTCTAGATCTCTTTCCCTCTTTTTTCTCCCACCCTTTTTTCCCTTCCAAAAGATTTAAGAGGTACAGTATGAAAAACTGTTAAAACTTTAAATGTTAGGATAGTCAAATATGGTGCTAAAAGGTTACAAATTCTTAGTTGTATTGTACTGTATTTCTTAATTGTATTTTTAGTAAATCAGTCTGCTTTTTTTCACTGACAGCTGTATTAAAGTCTCCCAGTGTCAGACTTTATTTGGGCTCCAAAATCACTGCAGATGGTGACTGCAGCCATGAAATTAAAAGACGCTTACTCCTTGGAAGGAAAGTTATGACCAACCTAGATAGCATATTGAAAAGCAGAGACATTACTTTGCCAACAAAGGTCCATCTAGTCAAGGCTATGGTTCTTCCTGTGGTCATGTATGGATGTGAGAGTTGGACTGTGAAGAAAGCTGAGCACCGAAGAATTGATGATTTTGAACTGTGGTGTTGGAGGAGACTCCTGAGAGTCCCTTAGACTGCAAGGAGATCCAACCAGTCCATCCTAAAGATCAGTCCGGGGTGTTCTTTGGAAGGAATGATGCTAAAGCTGAAACTCCAGTACTTTGGCCACCTCATGTGAAGAGTTGACTCATTGCAAAAGACTGTGATGCTGGGAGGGATTGGGGGCAGGAGGAGAAGGGGACGACAGAGGATGAGATGGCTGGATGGCATCACTGACTCGATGGGCGTGAGTCTGAGTGAACTCCTGGAGTTGGTGATGGACAGGGAGGCCTGGCGTGCTGCGATTCATGGGATCGCAAAGAATCGGACATGACTGAGCGACTGAACAGAACTGAACTGAACTGAACTGCACTTCTGGATTTGTCAGTTTCTCCTCCTAGTTCTATCCATTTTTCTTTATTGATTTAAAAATGACTTTGTCAGGTGTATGTGTGCTTGTGCTAAGTCGCTTCAGTATGTCTGACTCTTTGCAACCCCATGGACTGTAACCCACCAGGCTCCTCTGTCCATGGAATTTTCCAGGCAAGAGTACTGGAGTGGGTTGCCATTCTTTTTTCCAGGGTATCTTCCCCACCCAGGAATCAAACCCACAACTCCTGCACTGTGAGGTGGGTTCTTTACCACTAGAGCCACCTGGGAAGCCCTGTTGGGTGTATACGATGTCTAATTGTGCTGTCTTTCTGGTGGATGACTCCTGTATCAGTATTAAATGCCTTAAAAAACCCCTTTATCAGTATTAAATGCCTTAAAAATATCTGTTAATGATTTTGTCTTAAAGTCTGTATTGTGAGCTGCTGCTGCTGCTGCTAAGCCGCCCCAGTCCTGTCCGACTCTGTGCGACCCCATAGACGGCAGCCCACCAGGCTCCGCCATCCTTGGGATTCTCCAGGCAAGAACACTGGAGTGGGTTGCCATTTCCTTCTCCAGTGCATGAAAGTGAGAAGTGAAAGTGAAGTCACTGAGTTGTGTCCAACTCTCAGAGACCCCATGGACTGCAGCCTATCAGGCTCCTCCGTCCACAGGAGTTTCCAGGCAGGAGTACTGGAGTGGAGTGCCATTGCCTTCTCTGTGAGCTAAGCCATCTTCCTTAACCCAGGCTTTCACTTTCAGCCTTTCTTTATTTAAATTATCTCTTGTAAAAGGCATAGTGTTAGTTTGGAAGTCTTTATGTATTTGTTTGAATGTTTAATCCTATTTACATTTAAGGTGATTAGTGATATATCTAGGATTAAATCAATTTCTATGTCTTTTTTCATTTTAAGACCTTCAGTTCAGTTCAGTTGCCCAGTCATGTCCGACTCTTTGCGACCCCATGAATGGCAGCACGCCAGGCCTCCCTGTCCATCACCAACTCCCAGAGTTCACTCAGACTCACATCCATCAAGTCAGTGATGCCATCCAGCCATCTCATCCTCTGTCATCCCCTTCTCCTCCTGCCCCCAATCCCTCCCAGCATCAGAGTCTTTTGCTGTGAGTCACTCTTCTCACGAGGTGCCCAAAGTACTGGAGCTTCAGCTTTCGCATCATTCCCTCCAAAGAAATCCCAGGGCTGATCTCCTTCAGAATGGACTGGTTGGATCTCCTTGCAGTCCAAGGGACCTCAAGAGTCTTCTCCGACACCACAGTTCAAAAGCATCAATTCTTTGGCGCTCAGCCTTCTTCACAGTCCAACTCTCACATCCATACATGACCACAGGAAAAACCATAGCCTTGACTAGATGGACCTTTGTTGTTTAAGACCTTACATGTCTGTTAATATTTTTACATTATTCTCATTCTTCATTGATAGCTTGACTGGGCCTAAAATTCTAGGTTGGAAATAATTTTCCTTCAGAATATTTAAGTCGTTATCCCCTAGCTTCCAGTGTCTGTTAAAAAGAGCAAAGTTATTCTAAAACCTCACCTTTTGAATCTGATTTCAAGTTTGCTTTTGATCTAGTCATTAATATTTTCTATTTTTAAATCCAGTTTTTTTCTGGGTATATGGTGGGCCAGTTCAGACTGGAAAATTCAGGTTCTTAAGATTAGAAACATCTTCTTTAGTTTTATTGATGATTTTGTCCTTTTTATTCGTTTTCCTGGAATCTTTTTATTTGAGTAATAGACTTCTAGGATTCATGGATTTTCTTATCTTTTCTCATATTTCTTCATTTTTATCCTTTTTGCCTGACTTTTTGAGAAATATCCTTAGCCTTATTTTTGCAGCTCTTCTTTTGATTTTTTCATGTCTGAATTTCCTTTTTTTTTTTTTTAAAGAATTTCTTATTTTATGGATACAGTGTCTTTTCTTACTCCTTTAAGGATGTTAATGTCTTCCATTCCCTGTACAATCCCTGTTTCCTCCATGATGCTTCTCTTCTGTTTGCTTATTGTAGTCTGTCTTTCATGTTAGAGCTGTTCCTTAGAAGTCTGGTGATCCTTGACTGTGTTTACTTCTGTTTAAGAGTAAGTCACCAGGGACCTGACTGGGAAGCTCCCAGCACTCAAGGGGTCTGAGCTGAGGGTTTTGTGGACAGAGCTAGTTTCATGAGGAAGCCCACCATCCTTGCCACAACAATATCTTTAGGTTTTTTTCAGTTGGTCAGGGAAGATTTCACAAAGAGCAAGTTTCCTCTTGAAGGCTACAGACCTGGCTGCCGTTTTTCTTACCTATTAAGTGACTTAAAAGGCTTTTAAAGACAATGCCTTTTCTCTATCCTTGACTGTGTTTACTTCTGTTTAAAGTAAGTCACCAGGGACCTGACTGGGAAGCTCCCAGCACTCAAGGGATCTGAGCTGAGGGTTTTGTGGACAGAGCTAGTTTCATGAGGAAGCCCACCATCCTTGCCACAACAATATCTTTAGGTTTTTTTCAGTCGGTCAGGGAAGATTTCACAAAGAGCAAGTTTCCACTTGAAGGCTACAGACCTGGCTGCCGTTTTTCTTACCTATTAAGTGACTTAAAAGGCTTTTAAAGACAATGCCTTTTCTCTCTTTTGTCCATATTATTGCTATATATTCTGAAAAAAATAAGACCATATTAAAAATAAAAGTTGTAGGTACATTAAAAGTTTTTTAAGTCAACAAAGACTTTAAAATTCATCTTCCTCTGCAATTAGGACAGACTAGTACTTTACTATTAGATGATTCAAGCAATCTGATGGCTACCTTTTGAATATTTGGCTTTCCTGATAGCTCAGTTGGTAAAGAATCCACCTGCAATGCAGGAGACCCCAGTTTGATTCCTGGATCGGGAAGATCCACTGGAGAAGGGATAGGCTACCCACTCTAGTATTTTTGGCTTCCCTTGTGGCTCAGCTGGTAAAGAATATGCCTGCAATGTGGGATACCTGGGTTCAATCTCTGGATTGGGAAGAACCCCTAGAGAAGGGAAAGGCTACCCACTCCAGTATTCTGGCCTGGAGAATTCCATGGACTGTATAGCCCATGGAGTCTCAAAGAGTTGGACACAGCTGAACAACTTTCACTTTTGAATACTGTGCCTTGATGGTTTTTTGGATTTAGATATCAATTTTGGAAGACTAATAAATATAGACATAATATGCCTTCTGTACACTGGATATATAAATGATCACTCTCTCCTGGGATGGAACAGAGGCTCAGACAAGGACTGGGGTGAAGATAGAACCAAGCCACCACATCTAAATGGGGCGTGACTACATGGATATAATGTCAGGTAGACATTGAATCCGGAGAAGGCAATGGCACCCCACTCCAGTACTCTTGCCTGGAAAATCCCATGGAGGAGGAGCCTGGTAGGCTGCAGTCCATGGGGTCGCTAAGAGTCGGACACGACTGAGTGACTTGACTTTCACGTTTCACTTTCATGCATTGGAGAAGGAAATGGCAACCCACTCCAGTGTTCTTGCCTGGAGAATCCCACGGACGGCGGAGCCTGGTGGGCTGCCATCTATGGGGTCGCACAGAGTCGGACACGACTTAAGTGACTTAGCAGTAGCAGTAGCAGACATTGAATCACCTAGAAAATCCTGGGAAGGCCAGGCAGAGAACCTTTGGGGCATGACTACATGGATATAATGTCAGGTAGAGATTGAATCGCCTAGGAAATCCTGGGAAGGCCAGGCAGAGAACCTTTCTGTGTACAATAGAGGACTAGCTGCATGACTTTTGATTCAGTTTTGGAGACTTTGGATAACTGTCCTGAAGGGCCTTTAGTCTTAAGATTAATACCTAACCTTGTCTAGGACTCACTTCTCAGGTTGTCCCTGGCCCGCTTTTCCCCTCAGGGTTCCTGCTAGCACATAGTTGCTTCCAGCACTTGCAGCATACTTCTGGCCACAGCCTCAGTCATTTGGGTAAGGAATCCCTAACCCTCCTGTATCCCTTCAGGTCTGCTGCTAGGGCTTGTGTCTTTGTCCTGCCCCACTCTCACTTAGCCTCCGCATCCTCACCTTTGGGCTTTGGTCTGTTAATGGCAGCCACTGGCCCCGACTTCTGACTCCCAACTTCCATCCTATCTTTACCCCTCTGCCCACATTCCTGGCCTGGACCCAGATGAGTCCTTTTCCCGCTTCTTTGGGAAAGTGGCATCTTTGTCCATTCTGGGACTGCTGTTGAGGAAAGATACATCCTTGGAATACGAAGTTATGCCTGATGTATTTTCTTCACAAAAGCATTGTTACAAATGGTGGTCAGAAGCTCTAGTTAAACTCTTAGGTTTAACGTATGGCCTGGGCTCCACCATTTATAACTTTTAAGGAAAAATGTGTTTCCGGTTCACGTCATAGACTTGGCCCCAGTCCCCTGATAAGATGGGGGCTGCCTTGTAACAACATGCAAAGGAGGAAAAGTGTCATCGTCAAATATTCATTAAGTTCCCCCTTGAACACCATGCTGTGGTGACTGTTGGATCTGTGGGCCTCTGCTGGGCCTGTTTTCATAAGCCATAATAAGGCTGCCTTACAAATTGCCCTCTGAACTTCAATGCACTGTAGAGCTTTCTCTGACATATCTTGTATTGTATTAATGGGGAGGATTAAGGCAAGAAGTGTTCCTAGTCTGAGAAAGTGCAATTTCAATTTAAATGTGTTTTTTTCCAGGAGCCTAAGTTCTTTTAGTCACTGGGCCTGCACTAATTTGTGTGATTCTCTTGGGGGCCGGGGCACTCTTCTTACAGCTTTTTAAAATTAGTACTTCCTATTGGTTCAGTGTTTTCTTTCAAGTGAGGCACTCTTAGAATTATGTGGCATATAGTGATTTTCAAAAGATTAAAGCAATGTGTTCTAATGTGAGCCTTGTAACTAATTGCCTCAACTAATTATACAGAAAGGACTGAGTCAGTAGTGTTAATAAGAGGTGACTTTGGAAAGTACGGTTTGACCCCAAGACTGAATACCTATTGGAAATAGTAATCAGTGAGGTGGTATTCATTGTAGAAAACATCTTAGCTGGAAATTACTCATGTCGGTTTAAACTGGGTTTCCCCTAAGTTGTTGCCTTTATACTAGGTTACTAGTTCTTTTGCAGTGAAAAATGTGCACCCTTTTGAATGTAAATCTTCTCGATTGCTCCTCTTCAGGCTCTTCCATCCACTTAAAATATCTGTGCTCCCAGGGCCCTGTCTTAGGTCTTAGTCCTTCCCTAAACTCCTTCCCTGTTTGACCTCATCAAGTTCTGATTCCATGCTAGCAAGTTCCACATATATTTGTCTGTGCCAGGTATCTTCTGGATTTGAGATGCATATATCCATGTGGAAAATCTTAGAAGAATTCCAAACTTGCGTGTGCCCAGAACAGATCTTCTCTCCCAAATCTTCCCTCTCATGACTCCCCGACCCTGGCTTCTCAACCTGGGAAATGATCCATTGCAACCCCACATCCTGTTGATTTCTTTCAGCCCTCTCTCTCCATCCCCATCACCTTGTCCTTGTCCATGCCCTCATGGTCTTTTTCTTTGCAGTAGTGAAAATCCTGTAACCACTCTTCCCAAATCCATTGTACCTCCTTTCAAATTGTACACAGCTGCTAGAAAAATATTAAAGCGCACATGTGATCAGGCCACGATCTGCTTTAAACTGTGCAGTGAGTGTTGGTGTTTGTTGTTTTAGTTGCTGATAGCCCACCAAGCTCCTCTGTCCATGGGATTTCCCAGGCAAGAATACTGGAGTGGGATGCCTTGCCCTCCTCCAGGGGATCTTCCCGATCCAGGGATTGAACCCCTATCTCTTGTGTTGGCAGGCGGATTCTTTACCACTGAGCCACCTGGGACACCAGTGGCTGCAGCCTATTGACCCTTCTAATCCTAGCTGCAATGTTGTTCCTCAGTGACGTTTCCAAAAGTCCTCCCCAGTTGGTTAGATTCCCCTACTAAATATGCCAAGAGCATCCTGTATTTCCTAGCATTCATCATAATTATAATTAAATGAGCATTTGTATAATTACTGTTTTGATGCCTGATTCTCTTACTAGCCTGTAAACTCCCTGAGAGCAGGGACCGTGCCTGTCTGGCTCACCATTCACTCCGCGGTGCCTCTCATTACAAATATTTGTCAAATGAATGTGTAATGAATATGGCTGGACAGAAGCCATGGCATATGTTATGTGTATTTGTGGGAATATGGGGTATCTGATGTCTAGGACTCAAACAGTTCCCACTCCATCATGAAGCAATACTGTGAAAGCTGATTGAGATCTTGTTAACTGTTCAGCTATTACATACGCTTTCCCCCTCTATTCTGGAAGTAGTCTGTCTGAATATCTGACAGGGTTCTATCAGAGAAATAGAACCAGTAGGAGAGAACAGATTTATTGCAGGAATCAGCCTTCTCACGTGATTGAAGGGGCCAGCGAGCAAGTACATCTGTAAGGCAGGAAAGGCAGGCTGGAATTCTTGGGCTTAGGGCATAAGAAGGCTGCTGTTTACGGGCAGAATTTCTTCTTCGGGGAAGCCCCAGCTCCAACCTTCAGGTCTTGCAAGTGACTGGAGCAGGGCCACCCAGGTTATTTGGGATGATCTCCCATACTTAAAAGTCAGCTAATTATGGACTTCAGTTGCACTTAAAAAATACCTTCATAGTAATACCGAGATTGGATTGGACAACTGGAAACTGTAGCCTGAAGCCAACTTGATACATCAAGCTGACTCTCAAAGAAAATTTTGATACAAAGCACCAATTTAAAACCATAACCAACTGAAAAAAAGAAACCCAAACCGAACTTGGCACTTCTGGGATAGAGAATGGTAATTAAATATTTATTCATTGGGCTTCTTACTATGCAATTAATACCTGTTTTAAAGACATTTTTACCTGTTCTGCTTATTCCAGATGACCTCATTACTCTGCTATCCAAAGCAAGTTTGTTATTACTTTGGGTGAATCAGTAATAAAATTCTAGGAAAATTGGCAGTTTTGTGTCTAACAAGTGGGCGACTGTGTCTCAGTCTCCGGTGCCTTTAAATTTATTAACAGAAATTATTATTGAGTACAGAGCTGGACAGTGGAGATATAAGAAGAGGCAGAATACTGCCCTGTATTTGGGGGCCTTCTTGAGACAAATAAGTAATCAAATGATTGCAGGCCTGGAGCTCAGTGAGGTTGCAGCATGGAAGGCTAGGGAGACGTGGTTTGGCGCCACGCGCCAATCACGGGGATCCTGCCTTATTCGACTGGCTCCTCCCAGCTGAGGAGGGGCGTGTTCACATTAGTTACGAAGAGGAACCTGGTGTGGAAGATAAAGTGAGGGAAGGAGAGAATGTTAAGGGCAGGAGCCTGAACTAGAAGCTAGATTCTGGCGCTAGCAGAGTTTTATCAGCTGAGGAGGGAGAGAGAAGATTTGAAGATGACTTTGTGGCTTATTGGTCTAAAGATGGGGATCTGACAAGATGAGGTAGATGGTACCAGAGGAGGAATGGATGTTTATTTCTGAGGTGGGTAAAGAGACAAACGTTAACAGTTGCCACTAACTGAGCATCTGTACTCAGTCTGGTGAGTTATACCCATTATCTCATGTCGTTTGAGATACCAGTGTGATCTATAGCCAGTGTGAGATCACTAAGGAGTGTCCTGAACCAAGGGAGGTATTTGAGGAAGATGCTTGGTGCCGAAAATTCTTTTTTACGGCCAGTTTTTTTTTAAAGGCTAGTGTAGGTACTCCCTTTTGAAAGCTGACAGTTGATTCTGAGAGGAGATCTGTTTATAATTAAAGATAAATGTCAAAACTAGGAGATTACTGGAAAAGAAAAAAAAAAAGCTAGGATTTGTGAATGATTTCTGTGTTGTCTTACCACTCCCAAAGCACACTGAAAAAGAATAGGTTTTTTTTGGCACTGAACATACCTCTGGGTACACAAAATTGTATTCACTGAGTCTGCTTTCCAAAGACACAAGCTCGTGGGGCTCTCACAGATGAGATCTGGAAAGACTGGAGCATTAAAATAAATAATGTAGCAATGTATTATAAAGCATGAACTGAAATAAGATTTAATGAATCTGTGTTGATCAGTAAATGAATGGGAATGGGGGAAAATAAGTTCTTACAGGAGAATGCCCACCAAAAAATGTAGTAGGGTAGAAAATAGGAAAGTCATCATTTGGCAACATCACCGTGATGATTGATAAAGCCAGGATTTGTCTGTGTGTGGGTGGAGGTTTGATGAAGAGTGGATACTGGCATAGTCTCCGTATTTTCCACAGAATACTCATTAATTACAAAGAGGGAAATGGAGACTTGATGGCGAAGTCTGGCAGTCACAGACTTGTGCAGATGATCAAGGTTAACCCCATTGACGATGGGATGATCTGACATCCTTTGCCTCCTGATGTGATGCACTGAGAACAGCATTGCATCATTTTAGGGGTTTTCTTGCTAGGAATACAAAGCCTGAATCCATGTTCCTTTGAATCCTCACAATATTTTGGAGCAGATGTTTTTATCCTCATATTACAGAATAGAAAATTTCAAGTACAGAAATTGAACAATTTACTCAAAATCAAAAATGGTAAGTGGCAAAGCCCAGTTTCAAAATCCCAGGTAAATTTATAAACTGTGGTGCTTCAGTCCTGCTTAAAGCCCACAGGGATTGTTAGTTCCATGACAGTTGGGTTCTGCAGATAGTACCTTACAGTCCAAGGATGACATTCAGAGGAGTATCAGTAAAGAGCCACAGATAGCGAATCTTATGTTGCTTATAACACTAGTAGTGAGGGGAGGGAAAGCTGAATTTTATGTCAGCATCTGAATGGCTGGTTCTTAGCGAGTAATTATTTATGATCAGCGCATGTTACTGCTGAAAGCCATCCCATCAGACCCCTTTCCAGCAAGAGTTTCCTGAAACAGGAACTGATTATGCACTATTAAATCTGAGACCCATTTCATATTCAGAGGTTCCAGTGGTAAACCTCATATGTCAGGAGCAATTAGTGACCTTGTGACATGTCATCTTCAATATGCTGCACTGTGGTCAATAAATCCTAGCAGGGTGGATGGAATTAAATAACTACCTCCACCATCACCCTAGTGCATCTGAGCAATGCCTTTTCAAGGCCACAAATGCAGGACATTCTCCTAACTAGTGTCACGAAGATTCCAAAAATGTGAGAATATAGTTAATTCTGAAAGTTTTCAGATTTTGAATGCTTAGAAAAGGGGACAGAGATGTTGGACAGAGGATGAAGTCGTGCAGTATGGTCTGCAAGCAGATCATGGGGGCACTGCTCCGATGCACCTTCAATGGAACCATCACTGTGTGCTGAGGAAATCTGGGAATACAGATAATCAGAAGCCAGAATGTGACAACAGGCTTGGCCAGGACTTAAGAACTGCTGTGCTAATTGACTATTTCAGATTAATGGGAAGTATGTAAGTTGAAAAATGAGTCAACTTCTAACTGGAATTTGGTATCTATTTATAAAATATATTCATATTCTTATTTTATAGAGAAAAATGAAGAAATGAAACCATATTTTTAGAAGTAAAATGTGATGTCGCAGAAGCATCATCAGTTGAGTTGCATAGATAGCTGGACTGTCTCTTGTAGTTCTGCTTCTGTTGCTGACATCAGGATTATCTCCTGAAATGGGATTTTCCTGTCGATTTTGGATTTTTTGCATGTTGCCTAGACACTCCATGGGAAAATGCAGTTACAGGAAGTTGCTAGCGTGCAGCTGAGCAGTGAAAGCATCTGAAAAGATTGCTCTTGTGGGATCACTGAACTGTGTCCATTAAGCCAGGTTCTTGCCCCCAGAATGCTGGTTCTGTTATGGGCTTAGCTCAGAGGTAATTGACTCTTGAGCCCACTGAGGCAACTCAAGGACTCCCTGTGGTAAAGAAGCTCTTTGTCTCCCCTGCATTCTGAGGCTTGGCTGTTTCAACTAGACTATTCACATCGACTGTAAATTCTAACCACCACAGAACAAGCCTCTGGAAGTCCCACTTGTGCACAGCCAAGAGACTGCCACTTATCAAATGCCTAAAAATCAAGAGAAAAAGGAAAAGAAGAGGAAATATAAACCTGAACAAAAATAAAAATAAAGAACTTGAGGAGCATTGGTGAAATTTAGGTGGGCCTGGGGTATGGCCAGCTATTTTAGGGTTGGGTAAAAGCATCACTTGAAAATACCTAATAAGCACACCTAATAAGCTTATTGTAAGCATACTAGGTGCTACTTGAAGGAACTGCATTATAAAGTGAATACATAACCTCTTAATAAGTGAGTCTGTCATTATTGAATGATCCTGACGGAAAGCACCCTGCGTGGGTAGATGAGGCTGTGAGCATGCTGTTTAGGAAAAGTAAATTCTAAGATTATGTAGTCCTAAACCTATTTGTTGGTTATGCACAGAAGTGTGTGTTTGTGTTGTGAAATTTTCACCAGGTAATAAACTTCTAAACAGTTCCACAATGACAATAGCTGATCTTTAGTTTAAGGATAAAAGTTACACTGTTCATCAGTCAAGTGCAATGTATTCTTACGGAGATGTGGGTTGAGTTTTCAAAGGAGTGGCTTTGATTAGTGAATGATGCTTACAGGATAATTGATGCAGTCAACCAGCCATGTTTTGCAGGGTAGAAGGGAGCTGGTTTCACAACTGGGGATATAAGCTTGAGCTACTTTTACTTGGCAGAACAAGTAAAAATGAATGATTTTGCTTTCCTGGGCTCAGACCTGTATTGTCCAGTGACCTCTCACAGGCACAGCATTTAGACTGTCCGCAGTAGAGTGAACCACCATGGGGCCCTGTGTGTGAAAAATCCTCTTATTAGATCCCACTCTCAGACCCCATGTTCCCTGTAGGTGTTGGCTTTTTTGTTTGTTTTTTTCCTATGGTGTACATTGAATTGCAGGGGAAAGGGCAAGATATCTGCTGAGGAAATCACCCTCTCGGAGCCTATAACGAGTGATGGTTTGTAGCATGTTCCCCGCGAAGTTCTGATTCTGTGATTATGTCAGCGAGCAACCCTAAGCTGCAGCTTTCTCAGATACTATCTTGACTTCTAGGAATTGATGGTGGTGATGTCATTTTAATCTCTTGGCCATCCATCTACCTAAAATCCATAGATGTCTAAGGCTCTTCTATATTCTAATTAGTAGAGACTCACAGATTACAAAGAGATTTAATAATCTTGGCCTAAAGCAAGTTTGCTGAAAAAAAATCTTGATATGCATGTAAGGTAATTACAATTCATTTTAACATTTTAAAACTAAATGTTATGGGAGGTAGTATTTTTCATGCCAGAAAAATAATTAAGATAGACTCTCCCCCAAGAAGTAAAAATCACTCATAATCCCACTGTCCAGACTTGGTGTTAAATACTCAGATAACATTTGGTGTTTAAATACCCATATTTTCTTCCCTGGGATTTATATTCCTATATTATTTATTTATTTACAAAAATAGATTTATATTCCTATATTATTTATTTATTTACATTTACGTGGTAATTTGTAAACCCTTTCCTTCCCCTTGCTCCAACCAGAGAAAATATTTGAACTGCTGTTCCATATTGGTGACTGTCTTTACAGCATCACTTAGAATGGCTGTGAAGATTTGCTGGATGTGGGTTATGTCCTGATTTTTTGCTATAATAAGCAATCCCATGATGAACATCTTTGTATACATGATTGGGCACTTGCTTGATTATATACTTAAGATAAACTCTTAAATACAGAATTTATTAGATCAAAGCAGAACCTACACTGAAGGCTTAGGAGACTTGTTACTAGATAACTTTCCTAAACGTTTATTCTGCTTTGTTAGTAATCTGTCATGTGAAAAGTTGGTTTCTTATTGTTTTCAATCTCATCTTTGTTTTTCAAGCTGAGCAATCCTCTGTATTGTATTGGCCATTTGAATTTTGTGGTCAGTTGACTAGTTTGCTTTATCCATTTTCTATAGAAGTATTCCTGTTTGGGGCTTATTATCTTGTGAGAGCACTTCATGTATTAAGGACATGGATTTCTTCTCTGCATTCACTCCACTCGATTGGAATTTTGTGATTTAGTCAAATGTAACATTAATTTGGTGGATATGAGCATGTTTTTCAGTGTTGTGTCTTGGTATTTGAGAATAATGTTTTAAATACTTTTGATCTCAGGAAATTATAAAAAGTAAAAGGTACAGAATTACTTTTTCCAGACCCTTCCATTTATAGCCTTGCCTCGGGGTAGAACTGTTCCTAAATCATTTGAGAAAACACGAGTAGCTAAAGTGTTTTCTCCAGCTAAGTGATTGGATTCCATCTGGTTGGTTTTTTAAGTGCTCATTTTGATGATTTTAGCACACTCACCTATTGTTCCTTCTCTAAGCTAGTATCTTTGGCTCTCTGAAATAGTCTTTCACGTGGGTCCTCATGGCTTTGGGAGTCTGACAGTTTTATGATTATGCAAATGTTATTGAGATCATCTTGATGAATGCTCCCTGAGCCCTTGGCTGACTGCACAGAGACTGCGCCTTTAACTGTCACGGGGTTGGCTAGTATGACTTCACATCAGGCCGTGTAAAACACTCTTGCCAGGCATCCTAGGACAATTTGGAGCTGTTGCCTGGGCAACCTCACTTGCTTCTAATCGAATGCCCCAAGTCCCAGTGGGAATGCTACCACTGAAGGGAGGAACTGAGCGGAAGTATTAATCCATTCGTCTGTTTTAGGACATTCTACTAATGCTGGGGGAAGTGAGGTTATGCCATGATTTCACATGAACTCAGGAGAGGGACAGAACGAAGAAGAGAAAAGAGAATTGGGAGAGCAGGGACAGAGAGAGGCTGGAAGAAGAAGGACGCATAGAAGTCAGTGACAGAAATCAAGGTAATAAATGTGAGCAAATGGTTCGTGCATAAGAAAACAGTATAGCTCAGACTGAGCAGAAAGGAATTGAGAATGAAGACTAGAAAGTTACTCTTAGGGGAAAAAAAACACATGGTCCATAAATGAATATCTGGGGAGAAAAAAGAATAGTGGAGACTTCTGGGAAATATACAATAAAAATGTTTTTTCACTGAAACAGACTTGCCTATATGATGTATTTGGTCAACTCTGCTTTAGAAACTAATATTGTTTTCTTTCCAGTACTCTCCATTGTACCTTGAATAAATCATGAGTGATTTTTCTGGAATCAAAATGATGCCACTCGAAATGATAGGGCGCAATTTTACTCACTGCTTTCATGAATCAGAACCATCACAGACTTGAAACTAGTTCAGTTAAAGCAGGTTTTTAAAAAACAAAACACATTCACAGTATACCTGGATGGTTATTGTGACAGGTGGTGGTGTTTTAGCTGCTCAGATAAGCAGAATGCAGGCTCAGGCAAACAGGCATTATGTGGTCCTGGGGAGAAAGCCTAGACAGGGATACCAGGGAGTTGACCGTTCCCTACTCTCGGAATTCTCAGTCAGATGGTTAATTCGTCATATTAATAAAGTCCATGACTCATTCTTGAAATATCCAGAACTGCTCTTAAGAGCCCCTTTCTTGCAGATGTCAAACCAGGTACAGGAGAGATGAAATTTTACTCCAGCTGAAGCTAGCATATGCAGCTCTTGATAAAATGTCCAAGACTTACCTTCAGTCAGTGTTGAACAGTGACAGCATTTCAGGCCCTTGGTAAACAGAAGTTTTACTCAGATATTTTCAAGAGATTGAGTTTTGTAGTTCCAGATGAGGACAGGGTCCAGAGAGAACCCCCAGGTTCCCTGGAGCCAGCAACAGTGGAAACCATGACGATCTCTAGGTCAGAAGAAACAAGGGAGAGAGCAGTGTCTCTGGGACCCAGTGAGCAAAAGCTCTGGCCATGAAACTGAAGGTGTGCAACAGTGACAGCCAGGACAGAAGCAGGCAGGGAGATGGGGGTGAAGGTAAGCACCTTGTCTCCCCTTTCCTCTCCGCTCCTATCTTCTCTGATCTGCTGGCATTTTTGTAGCAAAATTCATCCGGAAGGTAGTGGGAAGGGATCTTGGGTGATGCAGCCTTTGTGTGTGTGTGTGCCAAGTTGCTTTAGTCGTGTCCAATTCTTTTGCAGTCCTATGAACTGTAGCCCACCAAGCTCCTCTGTCCATGGGATTTTCCAGGCAAGAATACTGGAGTGGACTGCCATGCCCTCTTCCAGGGGACCTTCCCAGTCCAGGGATTGAACCCATGCCTCCTGCAGCTCCTGCACTGCAGATGGGTTCTTTACCACTGAGCCACCAGGGAAGCTGTGATGCAGTCTGTGGAGCTTAGCTTCCTGGAACACAGAGAAGAGCAGGAAAAGACTGGATAATGGAAGAGCGGGGGAGGGGAGAACAACTGGCACAATGTTCTCTAAGGCTGGCCTTTAACCTCTGAGAGCGTAAGCATTTGGAAGAGAAGTTATTTATAAAAGATGCCAATTATAGGAGCTGGGCAGTAAAAAAGGAACACCAGTCAGTCTTAGATTTTCTCAGTTAACTACTCCCTTGTTTGTGCTCCGTGGAGTCTAGTGCATATTCTGCAGTTGCTGTTATTTCTTTAGGTGTGTCTTTCCCCCTCTAGACTTCAAATCCTTCAGTTATGAACTTCGTTTTATTTGTCTCTGTCTCCCCAGCATCTAGCCAGGTGCTTGGCATTTGTAGGGAATTACGTCTTAAGTAAATGATGGAATGACTCTTCCTAGACTCTTTCAAGATAAATTTGAGTTCTATAGTGCTTTTCATATTTAAATGGTTAATCATCTTTCTCCAGTGCTGGGCCTTCAGTACTGTTCTTTTTCACTGAAACAGGGAGAATTCATGAATCTTGATTCTCTACCAACTAAAGCTCCTGCATTGTTAGTGGCTGCAGTGGAAATAGTTCTGCTGTCCTTGTGAGCCATACAATAACAGTTTCACTGAACATCTCCTGCATGACCAGTGTGTTGTTTACTGATCCTTGTTTTTCCAATAGTCATGTATGGATGTGAGAGTTGAACTGTAAAGAAAACAGCACCGAAGAATTGATAGTTTTGAAGTGTGGTGTTGGAGAAGACTCTTGAGAGTCCCTTGGACTACAAAGAGATCCAACCAGTCCATCCTAAAGGAGATCAGTCCTGGGTGTTCATTGGAAGGACTGATGTTGAAGCTGAAACTCCAGTACTTTGGTCACCTGATGCAAAGAGCTGACTCATTTGAAAAGACCCTGATGCTGGGAAAGATTGAGGGCAGGAGGAGAAGGGGATGACAAAGGATGAGATGGCTGGATGGCATCACCGACTCAATGGACATGGGTTTGGGTGGACTCCAGGAGTTGGTGATGGACAGGGAGGCCTGACGTGCTGCGGTTCGTGGGGTCGCAAAGAATCAGACATGACTGAGCAACTGAACTGAAAGCCTTTGACTGTGTGGATCACAATAAACTGTGTAAAATCCTTAAAGAGATGGGAATACCAGACCACTTTACCTGCCTCCTGAGAAATCTGTATTCTGGCCAAGAAGCAACAGTTAGAACAGGACATGGCAAACAGACTGGTTCAAAATTGGAAAAGGAGTACCTCAAGGCTGTATGTTGTCACCCTGCTTATTTAACTGATATGCAGAGTATATCATGAGAAACTCTGGCTGGATGAAGCACAAGCTGCAATCAAGATTGCCGAGAGAAAGATCAATAACCTCAGCTTTGCAGATGACACCACCCTTATGGCAGAAAGCAAAGAGGAACTAAAGAACTTCTAGATGAAAGTGAAAGAGGAGAGTGAAAAAGCTGGCTTAAACTCAACATTCAGAAAACAAAGATCATGGCATCTGGTCCCATCACTTCATGGGAAATAGATGGGGAAACAATGGAAACAGTGACAGATTTTATTTTCTTGGGCTCCAGAGTCACTGCAGATGGTGAGTGCAGCCATGAAATTAAAAGACGCTTACTCCTTGGAAGAAAAGCTATGACCAACCTAGACAGCATATTAAGACATTATTTTGCCGACAAAAGTCTGTATAGTCAAAGCTATGGTTTTTCCAGTAGTCATGTGTGGATGTGAGAGTTGGAATATAAAGAAAGCTGAGCACCGAAGAACTGATATGTTCGAACTGTGGTGCTGAAGAAGACTCTTGAGAGCTCCTTGGACTGCAAGGATATCAAACCAGTCAATCCTAAAGGAAAGTGAAAAGTGACAGTCACTCAGTTGCATCCAACTCTTTGCGACCCTATTGACTATACAGTCCACAGAATTCTCCAGGCCAGAATACTGGAGTGGGTAGCCTGTCCCTTCTCCAGGGGTTCTTCCCAACCCAAGGATCGAACCCAGGCCTCCAGCATTGCAGGTGGATTCTTTACCAGCTGATACAAGGGAATACTGGAGTGGGTAGCCTATCCTTTCTCCAGCGGATCTTCTTGACACAGAAATTAAACTGGGGTCTCTTGCATTGCAGGCAGATTCTTTGCCAACTGAGCTATAGAGGGAAGCCTAAAGGAAATCAGTCCTGAATATTCATTGGAAGGACTGATGCTGAAGCTGAAACTCCAATACTTTGGCCACCTGATGTGAAGAACTGACTCACTGGAAAAGACCTTGATGCTAGGAAAGATTGAAGGCAGGAGGAGAAGGGGACGACAGAGGATGAGATGGTTGGATGGCATCACAACTTGATGGACATGAGTTTGAGCAAGCTCCAGGAGTTGGTGATGGACAGGGAGGCCTGGCGTGCTGCAGTCCATGGGGTCACAAAGAGTCAGACATGACTGAGCAACTTAACTGACTGATACTAAGCATGAGACCATTACCCATCGAACATGTATGGGGAACAATCTAAAACTGGATGAGGCTTGAGCATGGTGGTGCCAATCAAATGCAACAGGTTTAAAGAGAAGAGGGGTCAGCAGTGTTCCATTATAGAGTAAGTTAAATCTGAATTTGACCTTAAACGTATGTATAAGGTTAGTAAGCAGGACGAACTTGCCCTGCCATATATCAAGACCTGTTATGAAATTATAGAAATTTAATGTGGTGCTGGCACTGGACTAGGTAACTGACCAGTGGAATAAAATAAAAACCCCAGAAAATACTGTATTAGTCTGCTAGGGCTGCCATAACAGAACACCATAGACTGAGTGGCTTAAACATTAGGAATTTTTTCCCTCACAGTTCTGGAAGCTGGAAGTTCCAGACTGAGGTGATGCCAGGTTGGTTTCTGGTGAGGACTTCTGCTTGGGTTGCAGATGACAGCCTTCATGCTGCGTCTTCACATGGCCTTTTCTCTGGGCGTGTGCTTCCCTGGTGTCCCTTACTCTTCTTATAAAGACACTAGTCCTGTCGGGTTAGGGCCACACCCTTATGGCCTCATTTAACTTTAGTTGCTTCCCTAGTAGCTCAGATGGTAAAGCGTCTGCCTGCAATGCAGGAGACCCGGGTTCGATTCCTGGGTTGGGAAGATCCCCTGGAGAAGGAAATGGCAATCCACTCCCACACTCTTGCCTGGAAAATCCCATGAACGGAGGAGCCTGATAGGCTACAGTCTGTGGGGTCGCAAAGAGCTGGACACAACTGAGCAACTTCAATCATTCATTCACATCCTTAAAAGCCCTATATTGAATTATAGTCACACTTAGGATTTCAACATAAAATTTTGGGAGAACACAATTCAGACCGTAGCACATGCCTACACACAGGTTTAGATCTTTGGTATATGTCAGATTAGTAGGAAAAAAGAAGGGCTATTTAGTAAACAGAGCTGAGAAAAAAAAAAAAAAACTTATCCTTAGGAGAAAAGATGAAAATAGATCCTTACTTCATACCCTATCCAAAAAAAAAAAAAAAAAAAAAAGACAACTCCAGAAGGAACAAAGTCTTAAATACCAAGAAAAAAACAAAACATAACTTTAAAATTTCATAGTTGGTCATAAGAAATTTCCTAAGGTGTTTTTGACTTTTAGTCTTCAAAGAAGTAGAGTTCTTAGGACACAAAAAACACTTAATATAAAAGAAAGATTGACAAGTTGGACTATGTTAAAATAAAATCTAAATAAGCATTATTGAAATTACATGATGCCTGTTATTTGTGTCAATATAATTTGTGGGAATGGAGAGGAATAGAGATGTAGATGAAACAAAATTGGCCATGAATGGATCATTTTTGAAATTGAGTGTTGGTTACCTGGGGTTTATTATACCAGATACACAAAAGATGAAAGGATTAGTATAATATACAAAGAAGTCCTACCAATCAAAAAGAAAAGCATAAACATAGATACAGACAAGGATATACATATGGCCAAGAAATGGGAATAGCAGACCACGTGACCTGCCTCTTGAGAAATCTGTATGCAGGTCAGGAAGCAACAGTTAGAACTGGACATGGAACAACAGACTGGTTTCAAATAGGAAAAGGAGTCCGTCAAGGCTGTATATTGTCACCCTACTTATTTAACTTATATGCAGAATACATCATGAGAAACGCTGGACTGGAAGAAACACAAGCTGGAATCAAGATTGCTGGGAGAAATATCAATAACGTCAGATATGCAGATGACACCACCCTTATGGCAGAAAGTGAAGAGGAACTAAAGAGCCTCTTGATGAAAGGGAGAGAGGAGAGTGAGAGAGTTGGCTTAAAGCTCAACATTCAGAAAACGAAGACCATGGCATCCAGTCCCATCACTTCATGGGAAATAGACGGGGAAACAGTGGAAACAGTGTCAGACTTTATTTTGGGGGGCTCCAAAATGACTGCAGATGGTGACTGCAGCCATGAAATTAAAAGATGCTTACTCCTTGGAAGAAAAGTTATGACCAACCTGGATAGCATATTCAAAAGCAGAGATATTACTTTGCCGACTAAAGTCTGTCTAGTCAAGGCTATGGTTTTTCCTGTGGTCATGTATGGATGTGAGAGTTGGACTGTGAAGAAGGCTGAACGCCATAGAATTGATGCTTTTGAACTGTGGTGTTGGAGAAGACTCTTGAGAGTCCCTTGGACTGCAAGGAGATCCAACCAGTCCATTCTGAAGGAGATCGGCCCTGGGTGTTCTTTGGAAGGAATGATGCTGAAGCTGAAGCTCCAGTACTTTGGCCACCTCATGCGAAGAGTTGACTCATTGGAAAAGACTCTGATGCTGGGAGGGATTGGGGGCAGGAGGAGAAGGGGACGACCGAGGATGAGATGGCTGGATGGCGTCACGGACTCAATGCACGTGAGTCTGAGTGAACTCCAGGTGTTGGTGATGGACAGGGAGGCCTGGCGTGCTGCGATTCATGGGGTCGCAAAGAGTCGGACACAACTGAGCGACTGAACTGAACTGAACTGAAGAAATATACCCAAAATGTTCAATATCATTTATGATTTGGAAGGAAATATGACTCAGGGCCTCAATGAGGTACCATTTTATACCTGCTCGTTTGGAAAAATTCAAACGGGTGTTAATGTCAAGTGCTAGGGCAGATGGTGATCCAGAGGATCTCGTACCCTGCTAGTAAATTGGTGCAACTACCTTAGAAGATAGTTCTTGTGTTATCCCATAAAGTTGACCACATTTCTACCATTTTGCTTTCAAGTATATATGTAAAAGAAATTCTTGCACATATATACAGAAATATTTATGGTGGCACAGTGCACAACATCAAAACCAGGGAAAACCCCAATGTGTCTGGACAGAGAGTAGATGAGTAAACTGTATTATATTCACCCCATGGGAGACATGCCATAATCAAAATAAAGTATAATGAAAGGGTTGCAACATAGATGTTTTAACAATATAAGATGAAAAAATTCTAAAAATATTACATATATTGCCTTTTCTATAAATTTAAAAGCAACTAAAATCATAGCCATAGTTTTTAGGAATTCATGTAGATGAGATGATAATGCATAGAAAGGAAAGCAGCAGAATCTTGAGTACAGGATTCAGGCTGGTTGTTATCTCAGGAGGCTAAGACTGGGAGGGCTATTGAGTAGGTATTAATAAGTTATCGTCAGTCTAATTTTTGATTCGGGTGGTGGGTTCATGGTTCCATATTACAACATTAGATATGAAGGATGAGTGAATGAGGGAAGCCTGTGTGGCCCAGAGATATGAAAGTGTTCCGTATCAAAGATAGTGATTAATCCAATTCTGTGCAATTGAAGTTGAATTAAAAAAGAAAAAAGGATTAGAATGAGTGGAAAGGGAATAGTAGCATAGTACCAACATTTGTCACCAAGACTTTGGAAATTGTATATTTTGCATAGGAGGATAACAGGGTTCAGACTAAGTAGCTATTATAAAGAGATTGGAAACAAAACTAACTGCTCATACAAGACAGAAGGTCTTCTCCCACTTTCTCTTTCTCATTCACATATTAATCTACATCATTGCCATTCAGTAAAAATGCAGTGTGAGCCACGTATGTAACAACATTAAATTTCCTAGTAGCCACGTTAAAAAAGAAATAAGTGAAATTGGTTTCATAAATATATTTTACTTAATGTAATAAAAATATTATTCCAGTATATAATCAGTATAAAATTTATTAATGAAATAGTTTAAATTTTCATCTTAATAAGTCTTCAAAGTCTTATATATATTTTATCCTTGTAGCACATATCAACTCAGACACTAAATTTTCATCAGAAGTACTTGATCAGTGTTTAGAGTTCATAAAATATATAGTTGAAAAAAGTAGTTTCACACACCCAGATATTCTAAACATAGTTAAAAGTTTTCCATTAACTGAACCAAATATTGGTACTTCGGTAATTAAAGTTAAATAATATTAAAGATTCAGTTCCTCAGTCTCACTAGCCACCTTTCAAGTGCTCAGTAACCACATGTGGCTAGTGGCCACCCTAACAAAAGAGCAATTCTGGTTCGTTCATTAGCATGATGTCCTCCCCTAGATAGACCAGCAGCCTTAATATCACCTCGGGACTTTTTAGAAATGCAAATTGTGAATCTGAAATTGGAGATTGGCCCAACACTCAGACTGTGAAGAATCCACCTGCAGTGCAGGAGACCTGGGTTTAATCCCTGGGTTGGGAAGATCCCCTGGAAAAGGGAATTGCTACCCACTCCAGTATTCTTGCCTGGAGAATTCCATGGACAGAGGAGCCTGGTGGGCTGCGGTCCATGGGGTCACAAAATGTGGGACGTGACTGAACGTCTAACACTTCCAACACTCTGGGCTTAACGAGTCATGCAGGTAATTGAGATGTACTCTGAAATTTGAAAACCACTGATATACAAGCCATGTAGAGACCAGTGCTTTATACCTTCTTGTTCTCCAAATCACTTACAGTATTAAGTTCATCTACAGAGTAGAAACTAGCTGATGAGGGCCACTTTTGCACCCTACCTGTAGCAAGGTTGGGAGCTGGGGAGAGAAAATAGAGTGGGCAAGCAGTTTCTGTTTTTAAAGGCCTGATTGCACACATCCTTCTGCTCAGGTTCCATTGAGCAGAGAGAGCTGAGTGGCTGTGTCTAGCTGAAAGGGAGGCTGGGACATGTAGACAGGCTGGCTGCTACTGTGTGGAGATTTGTGGCGGTGGAGCGGTAGAGGGAGTTCTGTTTCTGTAAGGAAGAAGGGGAGAATGGACACTGAAGGAGGTTTGAAATCTCATAGCAGATGGGTACAGTTTGATTTATTTTGCATCCTAGGACTTAGTCTTGGTTTTATTATTTCATTGGCATATTGAGTGGCTTCCTTGGAAAAGTCAAGCAGTGAAATATGGAAGCATACAGTGCCCTGGGAAATAGTAAAGGCGCTATGGAACTGAGTGATGTAGGTCAGACAGAGAAGGAAAATCGTGTATGGTATCCCTTATAAATGGAATCTGAAAAGAAATGTTTGGAAAAGGAAATGGCAGCCCACTCCAGTGTTCTTGCCTGGAGAACCCCAGGGACAGAGGAGCCTGGGGGGCCACGGGCCATAGGGTCGCAGAGGGTTGGACCAAGCACTCACGCACAAAAAGAAGTGATACAAACGAACGAACTTACAAAACGGGAAAGGCGTCTGAGACTTAGAGTATGAACTTATGGTTGCCTGGACATATCGCCTTATTTAAAATGGATAACCAACAAGGACCTACTTTATATAGCACTTGGAACTCTGCTCAATGTTATGTGGCAGCCTGGATGGGAAGGGAATTTGAAGGAGAATGTAAACATGTATATCTATGGCTGAGTCTCTTTGCGGTTCACTTGAAACTGTCACAACGTTGTTTGTTAATCGACTGTGCGCTGTGCTGTGCTTCGTCACTCAGTCACGTCCTACTCTTCATGACCCCATGGACTGTAGCCCGCCAGGCTCCTCTCTCCATGGGATTCTCCAGCCAAGAATACTGGAGTGGGTTGCCATGCCCTCCTCCAGAGGCTTTTCCTGATCTAGGGCTCGAACCCAGGTCTTCCACATTGCACTCAGATTCTTTAACATCTGAGCCTCCAGGGAAGCCCAAGAAGACTGGAGTGGGTAGCCTATCCCTCCTCCAGGGGATCTTCCTGACCCAGGAATTGAACCGCGGTCTCCTGCAGTGCAGGAGCTCCCAGGGAAGCCCCTAATCAGCTATACTCCAATACAAATTAAAAAGTTAAAAAAAAATAAAGTTGCTATGAAATATGTATAAACTTGAAAGGTGCCAGAGAGCATATGAGTCACTAAGATTATCCTTGACCATCCTCCTTTGAAGCGGAAAAGGCTTCCTGTGGCACACTAGTGGAAGGAAAACTTACCCTTAGGTATGATTGTCAAAGAATGAATATATAATTATCCCAATTGCATCCTGTAGAGATAATTGCCATTAACACTTTGGAGTGTCCACTACCTAGACCATAAAGATTGTTAATGGAATTATGCTTTCTTGCTCTTTTGTAATCTGCCTTTCCCATCTAACTCATAGCACGAGTACATTTTGTACCAGTAATATAGATTGCATTGTTGAAGACCACGTAGCATCCTTTAAGTTAATCATTTCCTGTTGTGGGGATATTTCCACTGCTTGTACTTTCTGTTTTATAATTAGCACCACAGTGAATATCTGTGTGCATTTCCACCTACAACAATTCATCCTTCCTGGTCCTTTCCCCACCTCCTCACCATCTATAACATCCTGTTAAATCTCTGTAAATTGAATAAGCATATTTAATAAATTTAAACAAATAAGAGGTTAATCTTTGCTCAAATGTACACATCTTTGACATCGGTTTTAGAGTTTCTCAAACTGTGCTCCCATCGCCTGTGAGCTGGACACTGGTGTTCTGGGGTTCAGAGCCTTAAACTGGGTAAACCAGTAGTTAACTGTTCTCACTTCATAGACAAAATCACAGCACAGCTTTCCTGTATTTGAAGTCTTTCCTGTATGTTTTTCTTAAATGTTTACCGTGTTTTGCTGTTTGCCTATTCTCGAATCTACCCTAAGATAACTTGGTATCACATAAAGATGTATATTACCTTTAGATTTATTTTATCGGTACTTTATGGTGCTTTCGCACGAGTACCTTCGCTTCAAAGAGATAAGTTTGGAAACCTCTAATCCAGGAGGCATAGGGCACTGTGACTAAGGGCAGGGGAAGGCTCCAGATTCCAAGCGCTGGCATTTGAATCCTAGCTTTCCCCTCCCAGCTGTATGATCTTGGAAAAGTTGTTGAATCTATCAGAGCCTCAGTTTCCTCCTATGTAAAAATGGGATATAGTATTTATGTTATAAGGTGGTTGTGATGGTTAAATATGAAGATTAGTGGTACCCTTGTCACAGCTCACTAAGCAATTATAGCTACTATTTTTATTTTCTCATAAAGGAGGAAACTGAGTTACCTAGCTCATTACTCTCAGAGTTTAAATAACGTATTACACTTGCTTTTTGTTTCTATTGTCTTAAATCACATGGGGGCATTGTTCTTTATTTCCAGAACGCTGAGTTTCTACTCAGCCCAATGCTTTTTTCTGGATTAACAGCTTCAGACTGGTCTTTGAAAAATCGCCCAGCAACAGCCCTCTTTAGACCCTTTCCCTTCAGTGTAATGGAAGCAGGACATGCCCCTGTGCCCCAGGTCTTCTTGTTCAGCTGCTGTGAGAAGGTTCACAGTGACTCAGCACTCCTGATTTGTTTTAACTATCAGATAATTTTTAATTGCAACTAACATTGGATAACAAATCATTATATAAGAAAGATTTCCTAAAGACTTGACTAGAAACTGTCATGGTGTTCTGCCTGGGATGTATTCATTTTCATAACATTAGGAATTGTAAATTATTATTTTTCACATTTTATTAATTTTTCAAGCAACCTAAAACAGCTGATTCAAGAAACCTGTTTAATAGTCCGAGTGTAAAAATAACAAGACTTACCTCTTCAATCTTTAAGTTTGGAATCAGGGTCTTCCGTTTAAGAAAAAATTGAGAAAATACTCTAAAGAAATCCTTGAATTAGCTTTAGAAGGGAAATACACCATAGAAGTGAAATTTAGAAATCAGATAACAGCCACTTCCATTGAATTTTTAGTTCTTGTAAAATGGCCTTGCTCTCTGAAAGTTTATAGCCATTTCCACGTGGCGCTAGTGGTACAGAACCTGCCTGCCAGTGCAAGAGATTAAGCGACATGGGTTCGATCCCTGGGTTGGGAAGATCCCCTGGAGGAGGACACGGCAACCCCTCCAGTATTCTTGCCTGCAGAATCCCCATGGACAGAGGAGCCTGAGGGACTATGGTCCATAGCGTCACAAAGAGTCGGATACAACTGAAGTGACTTCGCACACACACGTGAAAATAACAAGACATACTTCTTTTGGAATGGGGCTTCCCCTTTAAGAAAAATGAAGAGAAAACACTCAGAAGGAATCCTTGAATTGGCTTCAAGGATTCCTGTAAAACAGCCTTGCTCTCTGGAAGTTGGTAGCCATTTCTGGCTGTTTTGCTTGGCCTTATTTTACCATGGCTGCTTCCTCTGAATTGGTCAAGGCTTCTCAGTGGGGTGTGAGTTTCAGTGTTAATCCATCTACAGTAACTGGAATTACTGTGGACATTATTGTATACTCTGGTTGGTTGTTAGAATGTTTGGTGTCAAATTAAAAACTTTATCAGAAGCCCGAGCTCCTAATTTCTCTGACATTTTCAGAGCAGACCTGGGGTATCCCTGATCTGGGAGTGTAAGGTGGTGATGATGTGCTGGGGGCAGTGGCAGTTGGACGTTCCGTAGTTGTAGCATGAGTTCTGACATCACAGGAGCTCTGGCCATGGACTAGCTATTAAATCTCTCTCTTTACCCATCTTTCATAACAGTACCCACCTCATGGGTTGTATATATTAAGAAAGATGATCCACTTATGATGAGATTATTAGCACAGTATCTGGCACATAGTAATTCCCTTATGACTGCTATTAATTAAGTAGTATTATTATTCACAATAATTGAGATACTGAAAATACTCTTGCTGGCACACTATTTAATATATTGAGACAGTTCCTTAGTGCCAGCCAGTCTTCTTCTTTTCCCTATAACTCTATTAAGCTTTTGAATAATACTAGTCATAAAGCCTTAAAAACTAATATTTGTTCAGTATTACATTAACGGGAGAAAATGGAAATATTTTCCTAACAGTTCTTAATGTTAACTACTGCATATGTTTGAAGTCATATAATTTACTCAGTTTCTATGCTGTATGTCGTAATATGACTTCAGACAGTGAAATGGTAATAATAATGGCAACAGCAATAAGCATCTGAATTAATACGAAGAGAATGCCTGTGCCATTCAGGTGAATGTTGTTGAAGATTTCATAAGTTGTGAGTTGTCAAGCTTTGCTGGATGATAACTTTTAAAATAAATACTATTTCAGGTTGTAGTATAACTCACCAGCTTGTTATCAATGTGATAGCTAGACAGGTAGTCATTAAAGAAATTTTTTTTTGTTTTGAGATAATTACAGATTTATAGGAAGTTGCCTAAAAATGTATAGGGAGGTCCTGTGTATCTATCTCTTAGGAACCATCTTACATCACTATCAAGATCAAGAAGGTCGCTCAGTCGTGTCCAACTCTTTGTGACCCCATAGACTGTAGCCTGCCAGGCTCCTCTGTCCATGGAATTCTCCAGACAAGAATACTGGAGTGGGTTGCCATTTCCTTCTCCAGGGGATCTGACCCAGGGATCGAACCTGGGTCTCATCAGTATAGTATAAAGCAAAACCAGGAAATGACATTATGACAATCCACAGAGTTTATTCATATATGCAAATATTAATAATTTTCCAGTCTATAACTTGTCTTTTCATCCTCTTCAAGGGGTCTGTTATAGAGCAAACATTTTTAATTTTGGTAATGTTCAATTTATCAGTTTTTCCCTTTTATAATATAGAGTCAAGTTTCTCAAAAGGTGGTCTGCACATCACCTGCTTTGGAATCATCTGAAGTACTTGTCACAAAGCCCGTTTGCTTGGGCCCCACCCCAGATACTCCGAATCAGATTCTCAGGAATGGAGTCTGGTAGTCTCTTTAATTTAAGAAGCTCCTTAAAACCTGAGAACCACTGATAAAGAGTTTGGCCTTGGGTTTTTTCCTTTTTTGCTCTACCTTGCCTATAGGTTGTCCATTCATTCCTACCTCTTATATTGTTAGATATGTGTGGATAACTTCTGCACAACCTCTCTAACGAGCTCCAGAATTGCTGCCTTGCTGGATACTCTCTGCTACTTTACACAGAAAGTCTTTAATAAATAGATTATTGGATAGATGGGCTGCTGTGAGCAAGATGTAGTAGAACAAAAACCATCCTAGGAAATGGCAATCTATTCAGGTATTCTTGCCTGGAAAATTCCAGGGACAGAGGAGCCTGGTAGGTATAGTTCGTGAGGTCACAAAGAGTCAGACATGACTGAGCACATTATAATTTTATAATTATTATTTATAGGTTGTCTGTCAAAAAGCCTAGGCACTGGTCTTGGAGTTTGAAATTACTTAATTACATAATATTTGGGGGAGAAGTTTAGTTATAGAAATCTATAAATGGATTTATATATATACTCACACACACACACACACACACATACACACATGTATATAGTCTTGGGGTTATTTGCCTAACAGAAGCAAAAGATATTAAGAAGAGGTGGCAAGAATACATGGAGGAACTAAACAAAAAATATCTTCATGACCCAGATAACCATGATGGTGTGATCATTCACCTAGAGCCAGACATCCTGGAATGTGAAGTCAAGTGGGCATCATGTTAAGTAAGCATCATTATGAACAAAGGAAGCATTAGGAAGCATCATTATGAACAAAGTTAGTGGAGGTGATAGAATTCCAGTTGAGCGCTAGTGGAGGTAATGGACTGCAGTGGAGCTATTTCAAATCCTAAAAGATGATGCTGCAAAAGTGCTGCACTCAATATGCCAGCAAATTTGGAAAACTCAGCAGTGGCCACAGGACTGGAAAAGATCAGTTTTCATTCCAATCCCAAAGAAAGACAATGCTAAATAATGCTCAAACTAGTGCACAATTGTACTCATCTCACACGCTAGCTAAGTATTGCTGAAAATTCTCCAAGCAAGTCTTCAACAGTACGTGAACCATGAACTTCCAGATGTTCAAGCTGAATTTAGAAAACCCAGAGAAACTAGAGAGCAAATTGCCAACATCCACTGAATCATCAAAAAAAGCAAGAGAATTCCAGAAAAACATCTATTTCTGCTTTATTGATTACGCCAAAGCCTTTGACTGTATGGATCATATCAAACTGGAAAATTCTGAAAGAGATGGGAATACCAGACCACCTGACCTGCCTCCTGAGAAGTCTGTATGCAGGTCAAGAAGCAATAGGTAGAACCAGACAAGGAACAACAGACTGGTTCCAAATTGGGAAGGAGTATGTCAAGGCTATATGTTTTCACCCTGCTTATTTAACTTATACGCAGAATACATCATGCAAAATGCCAGGCTGGATAAAACACAAGCTGTAATAAAGATAGCCAGGAAAAATAGCAATAAACTGAGGTTATTGAGATATGCAATTGACACCACCACTATGGCAAAAAGCAAAGAAGAACTAAAGAGCCTCTAGATGAAGGTGAAAGAGGAGAGTGAAAAAGCTGGCTTAAAACTCAACATTCAAAAAACGAAGATCATGGCATTCAGTCCCATCACTTTATGGCAAATAGTTGGGGAAACAGTGGAAACAGTGACAGATTTTATTTTCTTGGGCTTCAGAATCACTGCTGATGGTGACTGCAGCCGTGCCATGAAATTAAAAGACACTCGCTCCTTAAAAGAAAAGCTGTGACCAACCTAGAGAGCATATTAAAAGGCAGAGACATTACTTTGCCATCAAGGTCTGTATAGTCAAGCTATGGTTTTTCTAGTAGTCATGTATGGACGTGAGAGTTGGACTATAAACAAAGCTGAGCTCTGAAGAATTGGATGCTATTGAACTGTGGTGTTGGAG
Organism: Aepyceros melampus; assembly: GCA_006408695.1. Lineage (NCBI taxonomy): Eukaryota > Metazoa > Chordata > Mammalia > Artiodactyla > Bovidae > Aepyceros > Aepyceros melampus. Next base: position 221,552 of record SJXQ01002208.1, read on the forward strand.
AAGACTCTTGAGAGTCCTTTGGACTTCAAGGAGATCCAACCAGTTAATCGTAAAGGAAATCAGTCCTGACTGTTTATTGGAAGGACTAATGCTAAACTGAAGCTCCAATACTTTGGCCACCTAGTGCAAAGAGCTGACTCATTGGAAAAGACTCTGATGCTGGGAGGGATTGGGAGCAGGAGAAGGGGACGACAGAGGATGAGATGGCTGAATGGCATCACTGACTTGATAGTTGTGAGTCTGAGTGAACTCCGGGAGACGGTGATGGACAGAGAGGCCTGGCATGCTGCGATTCATGGGGTCGCAAAGAGATGGACACGACTGAGCGATTGAACTGAACTGAACTGAAACAATAGGGAGAAATGATAGGGGAATTTAGACCTTAGAATCCAACTGCCTGATGCTGGGAAGGGTTGAAGTGGGAGGAGAAGGGGATGCCAGAGATGAGATGATTGGATAGCATCACTGAATTCATAAACATGAGTTTGAAAAAGTTCCGGGAGTTGGTGATGGACAGGGAATCTGGCGTGCTGCCATCTGTGGGGTCTCAAAGAGTTGGACACAACTGAGCAACTGAACTGAGCTGATTTGTACTTCCCCTTCCATTCATTGGAGCAGATAATTTGATGCACTTTTTATTTGGAGAAAAATTTATATCACTTGAATATCTGTATTCCTGAGGTTTAACAGTGTAATATTTAGATGTCTGGTTGCTGTTTTTAAAAATTTAAACTGGTTCAGTTCAGTCGCTCAGTCATGTCTGACTCTTTGTGACCCCGTGAATCGCAGCACGCCAGGCCTCCCTGTCCATCACTAACTCCCGGAGTTCACTCAAACTCATGTCCATCGAGTCAGTGATGCCATCCAACCATCTCATCCTCTGTTGTCCCCTTCTCCTCCTGCCCCCAATCCTCCCCAGCATCAGAGTCTTTTCCAATGAGTCAACTCTTCACATGAGGTGGCCAAAGTACTGGAGTTTCAGCTTCAGCATCATTCCCTCCAAAGAACACCCAGGGCTGATCTTCAGAATGGGCTGGTTGGATCTCCTTGCAGTCCAAGGGGCTCTCAAGAGTCTTCTCCAACACCACAGTTCAAAAGCATCAATTCTTCAGAGTTCAGCTTTCTTCACAGTCCAACTCTCACATCCATACATGACCACTGGAAAAACCATAGCCTTGACTAGATGGACCTTTGTTGGCAAAGTAATGTCTCTGCTTTTCAATATGCTGTCTAGGTTGGTCATAACTTTTCTTCCAAGGAGTAAGCGTCTTTTAATTTCCTGGCTGCAATCACCATCTGCAGTGATTTTGGAGCCCCCCAAAATAAAGTCTGACACTGTTTCTACTGTTTCCCCATCTATTTCCCATGAAGTGATGGGACCAGATGCCATGATCTTCGTTTTCTGAATGTTGAGCCTTAAGTCAACTTTTTCACTCTCCACCTTTATTTTCATCAAGAGGCTTTTAGTTCCTCTTCACTTTCTGCCATAAGGGTGGTATCATCTGCATATCTGAGGTTATTGATATTTCTCCCAGCAATCTTGATTCCAGCTTGTGTTTCTTCCAGTCCAGCGTTTCTCATGATGTACTCTGCATAGAAGTTAAATAAGCAGGGTGACAATATACAGCCTTGACGTACTCCTTTTCCTATTTGGAACCAGTCTGTTGTTCCATGTCCAGTTCTAACTGTTGCTTCCTGACCTGCATATAGGTTTCTCAAGAGACTACTTTATTTTTTAAAATGAAATTCTCATTTTGGGTTTTCTTCTGAATTATTTGCTCACGTTTCTAGCTGCTGCAGTCCCTTAAAAATTAAAGTGTTGCTTTAAGATGCTAGGACATGCTGGAACAGGCCTCATGCTAAAAGACAGCAGCCAAAATGATGAAATGAAACTATTTCTTATATCTTCATCTTGGAAGAAAATGACAAATTTAGGGCACAATGCTTAATGATGTTCGTATATTCAGAGTCCAGAAGGCAAGAAATTAAAGCTAATGTTGCCTTGATTGTAGAGCTGGCTCCAGTCATCACCATGTTAGAGAGTGGCGATAACTGTGGGTCATGATGTACATCCTGTCATAAGGAATAGTGTGTGCTGTTCTATCATGATACCATCTTCCTGCGTGTGCAGCTCTCAGGGGAGTTTGATGTCAGAGAGGTTTGAGTTGGCCAGCTAACCCTCGCAACACAATCTCCACTAACTTGAGATGGCCATGTCACTGATGTGTGCTGTGGGATACACAAGGAGATCAAGTGATAGTGTGATTGGTGAACCTTAACAGAGATAATTCTGATCAGTAAGTGATCTCTGAAGACTGATGCTGGTAGGAATAGATTAAGGATGGTGCAATGAAGAATTGATGCTTTTGAACTGTGGTGTTGGAGAAGACTCTTGAGAGTCCCTTGGACTGCAAGGAGATCCAATCAGTCCATCCTGAAGGAGATCAGCCCTGGGTGTTTTTTGGAAGGACTGATGGCTAAAGCTCAACTCCAGTAATTTGGCCACCTGATGTGAAGAGTTGACTCATTGGAAAAGACTCTGATGCTGGAAGGGATTGGGGGCAGGAGGAGAAGGGGACGACCGAGGATGAGATGGCTGTATGGCATCACCGACTCGATGGACAAGGGTCTGAGTGAACTCTGGGAGTTGGTGATGGACAGGGAGGCCTGGCGTGCTGCTATTCATGGGGTCACAAAGAGTCGGACATGACTGAGCGACTGAACTGAACTGAGCTGAATGTAGGATGCAGTCCTTCCTGCCCCCACTGGATGTCAGAACTAGTCTACAGCCGTGCTGTGGCTTTGCCTTGGACCTCATCATAATTTGAAACGATTTGTCCACCAACATATGAGACCCCAAAGAGTTACTGTCTTTGACCTTGGCTTCCTACCACTCTCTCTCCCTTCATTCTTCCTCCTACCCACCTGGGTGTCTGTCCGTCCCGTGGCACCCAGCCTCCTTTCTGTCTTCTCAGCTCATCTTCTTTTGGCATCATTGCCATAGCTTGGATATCATGTAAGCCAACTCAGCAGGGCTGCCTAGTTTTCTTACCTCTCGTCCTTCAGTGATATATATCTGGCCAGTCCTGACCTTGAGAAAGCTCTGTCATTCTGCTTTTCTTTTCATTTCCATTATCATCAAGTTGCCCTTGTAGCCTGCTCACAACTCCTTATCTCCATTTTATCACTATTCAATGCGTCATGAGTCAGGCTTCTGACACCACCCATTACTGAAAATACTCTTAGAGGACCAAACTGCTCTTCTGGCAGCCAAATCCAGTGAACGGCTTTTGCTCAGTTCCTTAGTTTTTTGCAGCTTTTGACACTGCTGCTGCTAAGTCACTTCAGTCGTATCCAACTCTGTGTGACCCCATAGATGGCAGCCCACCAGACTCCCCTGTCCCTGGGATTCTCCAGGCAAGAACACTGGAGTGGGTTGCTATTTCCTTCTTCAATGCATGAAAGTGAAAAGTGAAAGTGAAGTTGCTCAGTCGTGCCCAACTCTTACCACCCCATGGACTGCAGCCCACCAGGCTCCTCCGTCCATGGGATTTTCCAAGCAAGAGTACTGGAGTGGGGTGCCATTGCCTTCTCCGTTTGACAGTGTAGTCTTATCTTTGATTGTCTCCATCTCATTTGAAAAGACCCTGATGCTGAGGGATTGGGGGCGAGAAGAGAAGGGGATGACAGAGGATGAGATGGTTGGGTGGCATCACCGAATCAATGGACATGAGTTTGGGTGGACTCCGGGAGTTGGTGATGGACAGGGAGGCGTGGCGTGCTGCGGTTCATGGGATTGCAAAGAATCAGACACAACTGTGCCACTGAACTGAACTGAACTGTGTTTTCTTTTGGGTCTACTCCTATCTCCCTATTTCCTTTCGGTCTCCTTTCTCGGATACTTTCTAAATTTGGGGACTGTCGTCCGTGTAATCCTCAGCTGTGTTCCTTTTCACAGTTCTTATCCCGTCTCATGTCTCTTCTAGTCACTGCTGTGTGGATGACTTCTAAATATAGATTCCATCTCAGCTGAACCCTAGGCTTATGTGTCCTTTTGCCTTGTGGCGATCTCTGCTTGATCTTCTACATGACTCATGAAACACAGTATGTTTTAAAACATACTATATGTATATTTGAAAACAAACTCCTGGGACTTCCCTGGCAGTCCAGTGGTTAGGAGACTGCACTTCAGCTGCAGAGGGCATGAATTTGATCCCTGGTTGAGGAACTGAAATCCTGTATGCCACATGGTGGCATAAAAAATAGTGGTGACCAAAAAATTGAAAAAAAAATATGTAAGTAAAACTTCTTCCCCTTCCTTCTTTCACTGATTCCTGTTAATGAGCCACAGTCCTTTATCTCAATGGTTCCCAAATGTTTTTGGTTGCACACGGCAACAGTAAAAAGTTTTGTGCATGTTATATGTAAAATATGATGTTTGTTAATAAATATTATATGTGTATGATAATATTCTTATAAAACTTAGGTAATAGAAATTTTACAAAGATTATGGAAGATGTTTAATAGTAATTTTTGTTCTCTCTAAAATATTACTAATAATTTAATATGCTTCCTTTTTGAAAATCCAGATTTAATACCTTATTATATAAAAATTTTGAGTACTGTTTATTTTGATTATTGATTTTAGTGTTTTAGTTGAAAAAGATATCCTACAGATACATGTGAATTCAAATAGAAGTGTATTTTTAGCTACACTTGTGCTTAGTCACTCGGTCACCTCCAACTCTTTGGGACCCTACGAACAGCAGCCCACCAGGCTCCTCTGTCCATGGGATTCTCCAGGCAAGAATGCTAGAGTGGGTTGCCATTTCCTTCTCCTATATTTATGAACTCATGATTCTTGAATAGAATGATGGTTGTCGGGGACTGGAGAGGAGGGCACGGGAATTATTATTTAAGAGTACGGAGTGTCAGTTTGGCAGCATAAAAACAGCCTGGAGGTGGATGGTTGCACAACAGTGTAAATGTCCTGCAGGCCCCTGCAGTGCACACTTAAAAAGGGAAATTTTACGTGTATTTTACCACAACTAAAAATAATAATTTGCCATAAAAAGGAACACGTTTGAGTCAGTTCTAATGAGGCGGATGAACCTAGAACCTGTTATACACAGTGAAGTGAGTCAGAAAGAGAACGATCAATACTGTATTCTAACACATGTATATGGAATCTAGAAAAATGGAACTGAAGAATTTACTTACAGGGCAACAGTGGAGAAACAAACTTAGAGAACAGACTTATGGAGATGGGGAGAGGGTAGGAGAGGGCTAGATGTATGGAAAGAGGTAACATGGAAACTGACATTACTAAATGTAATGCAACTTGCTGTATGGCTCAGGAAATTCAAACAGGGGCTCTGTACCAACCTAGAGGGGTGGGGTGGGGAGGGAGATGGGAGGGAGTTTCAAAAGGGAGCTACTGCTAAGTCCCGTCAGTCCTGTCCGACTCTGTGAGACCTCACAGACGGCAGCCCACCAGGCTCCCCCGTCCCTGGGATTCTCCAGGCAAGAACACTGGAGTGGGTTGCCATTTCCTTCTCCAATGCATGAAGGTGAAAAGTGAAAGGGAAGTCGCTTAGTCATGTCCAACTCTTCGCGACTGCATGGACTGCAGCCTACCAGGCTTCTTCTGTCCATGGGATTTTCCAGGCAAGAGTACTGGAGTGGGGTGCCATCGCCTTCTCCGAGGGGATATAGATATACCTATGGCTGATTCATGCTGAGGTTTGACAGAAAACAGCAAAATTCTGTAAAGCAATTATCCTTCAATAAAAAATAAATTAATTTTTTAAAAAAGTACTTAACTGAGAACCAGTCATATAATAAGCACATAATAAAAGTTAATGCCAATAATTGCTATTGTTATTTCTGTACCACTATCCTTGCTAATTGTTCCTACAGGCCTATTCATACGTCTCAAACAGTGTCCTAATTTTGATTCAGTCATTGATCACCCTACCCATTGGTTCAATAATTGATCACATAGTTCCTTATACATACTAGGCACTTAAGAAACAATTATTGAATAAATGATGTGACAGCAGTGGCTTACAGTTGCTTCTTGCTTTTTTCTTTTTACTTTAGGGACCTAGTTCTATGACCATGGCATGGCTTGTGATTAAATATTTAATCCATTTGATTTGATACTTTAAATGTATTAGTGACATTCTGCATGGATACATACTCATGGCAGAAGTTTATATTTAAGGCAGTTAAGTGCATAAAGCACAGATAGGCTTTTTACTCCAGAAATTATGTTACTTCATACTGTGTATTGGTCATTTTAAGTTTTATTTTGTGCCTTTAAAAAACATCTCTGATAAAATTGTGCCAAATTAACATGATTGCCTTGGATAAGTGTGGCTTTCAGATGATTTTAAAATATGAAAGAGTGATTGAGAAGCTATCTTTTAAAGTCGGTTAGATATGGAAAATGTGCGTTCCCCACAAGAAAAGGGAACGCTTAAGTCTTAATCTTTCACAGCTAAGACTCCGCGTTTTACTTGCCTGCGTAACAGCATTTGACTCTTCTAATCTCATTTGACAAAGTACCTGCCTGTTCTTTCTTCCTTCACTGACTACCAGAACCTTTCTGAGCAGCTGTCTAGCTCAGCAGCCGCGTTCCAGTAAAATGTAATCTCACTTCCCACATCACTCCAGGCCTTACTGTCTGCTCTCCTCTCTCCTCCCTCCTCCCTTTCGCCGGGAATCAGCGGATGTGGATGACGTCATTTTTTCCTTCGGCCGTCTCGCTGGTGTTAAATGTCGCCCTGCCCGAAGTCAAGAGTGACGAGCCTGCTTTTTCAGCAGTTTTTGCTCGTATTTCAATCGGCGGAAGTTTTGAATGAACAAAACACTTGAATCATGGAAATTTAGTTAAAAGCAAACAAAAATCAACCCAGGGGTCAGATATGAATGAGTAAGTTCCTGAAACCTGAGACCATAAACCAGTGGCTGATGGAAACAGTGATTGGTACCATCTTGTGGGGTTTTTCAAAATGCTACTAGCTGGCCACAATGGGAGTAGGATGTAAATGCCATATGTTTTTATCAAAGAGATGTTACATGAGCTCACTTAACACATCTAAGCCCTGTCTTAAACATTAGAAAAAAAAAAACAAACCTATCATTTTAAGTTTTTTCTATATTACAGCTGAGAAACAATATATACGATATATGGACACATAAAGCCTTCAAAAATGTACTTGCATTTTCAGATATAAAATTTATTTATAAAATAAAATAATAATATTATATATTTCATACATTTTATTACTATATAAATATACATATGGGGCTTCCCAGGTGGTACTAGTACTAAAGAAACTGCCTCCCAAAAAAAAAAAAAAAAAAAAAAAGAAACTGCCTCCCAGTGCAGGCAGACATGAGACCCTGGTTCACTCCCTGGGTCGGGAAGATCCCTTGGAAAAGGACATGGCAGCCCACTCCAGTATTCTTGCCTGGAGAATCCCATGGACAGAGGAGCCTGGTAGGCTTTTGTCCATGGGGTCGCAAGGAGTCGAACATGACTGAAGTGACTTAGCACCCTTGCACATGCTATATAAGTATATAATTTATAAGCTATATAAAATTGATAACATAAAAATTTATAAAATCTACAGCCCATGTAGCTGGTATATTTCAAAGACTTCTTTGTTTTCTCAGGATATAAATTGCTCTACCTGAAAACGAGCACTGTTCACAGTTCTTGGAGAGGACCTATGTACCTATCTCCTTGGTTTGCTCATTGGCAGGGAATGGACTGTGTCTGGAAGTGAGTGTGTGTGGGAGGGGGGTGTGTGTGTGGTGTGGTGTGTGTGTGTGTGTGTGTGTGTGTTAGTCGCTCAATTGTATCCCATTCTTGAGACCCCATGCACTGTAGACCACCAGGCTCCTTTGTCCACGGGATTCTCCAGGCAAGAATACTGGAATGGGTTGCCATTTCCTTCTCCAGGAAGTGAGTGAGAGAGTGGGAATGACTCCTTCAAAGGAGGCTGGACAACCTCTACCTGATGTAGCTACTAACCTAGATTGTAAGAATGAAATGCCACATGTGTTACACTTCTGTTTCATATTATCCCAGCATTTACATAACATTTCTACCTGGAGATACTACAGATATCTTTAACTTTTTAACATTTTGGTCAAAACCAACCTCACTCACCAGCTAAGCCTGTGCCTCTGTCCTTGTATGAGATAGCTCCCCATTCAGTTAGTTGCTCCAGTTAGACACCAGGGATCTTGTTTGATGCCTCACTTGCTCACTGCTCTCCTGCACCCTTATTGAGCAATTCTATCCATTCATCTCTGAAATAAATCCCAAGCTCATCTTCTTCTCCCATTTCCATTGCCATAGCTTTCCCATTTCTTGTCCTTCTCCATCCATTCTTTTAAAAATACAAGTCCCATTCTGTCTGTACCCTGTTTGAAGCCTTTCACTGCCTTCTGTTGCACTAAGAAAAGAAAACAACAAAGCAAAATGAAAATCCTTTATTTGGCTCTGAATATTTGGTTCCTACCTACAAGCATCACTTCATTTCACTCCTTCCTGTCCTGGCATACTCTGCTCAAGCTCCACTGGTCTCTTTGCAGGTCTGTAGTATGCCCAGCTCTTTCTTGCCTCAGAACCTTTGCACATGCTGATCTTTTAGCTAGAGTTTCCCCTCCTACTTTGGCCTTCAGTTTTTAGCTTAAATTGCTAATTCCCCCAAGAAGCCTTCTTCTCCTCTTGAGTTGAATTCAGTCCCTGTTATTTATTTCTCATAGTACCATATCTTTTCTTTCTAGTATTTAATGTTTATAAGCACAAGCTAGAATCAAGATTGCCGGCAGAAATATCAATAACCCCAGATATGCCGATGATACCACCCTTATGGCAGAAAGTGAAGAGGAACTAAAAAGCCTCTTGATGAAAGTGAAAGAGGAGAGTGAAAAAGCTGGCTTAAAGCTCAACATTCAGAAAACGAAGATCATGGCATCTGGTCCCATCACTTCTTGGGAAATAGATGGGGAAACAGTGGAAACAGTGTCAGACTTTATTTTTTTGGGCTCCAGAATCACTGCAGATGGTGATTGCAGCCAGGAAATTAAAAGACACTTTACTCCTTGGAAGGAAAGTTATGACCAACCTAGATAGCATATTGAAAAGCAGAGACATTACTTTGCCAACAAAGGTCCATGTAGTCAAGGCTATGGTTTTTCCAGTGGTCATGTATGGATGTGAGAGTTGGACTGTGAAGAAAGCTGAGTGCTGAAGAATTGATGCTTTTGAACTGTGGTGTTGGAGAAGACTCTTGAGAGTCCCTTGGACTGCAAGGAGATCCAACAGTCTATTCTAAAGGAGATCAGCCCTGGGTGTTCTTTGGAAGGAATGATACTAAAGCTGAAACTCCAGTACTTTGGCCACCTCATGCGAAGAATTGACTCATTGGAAAAGACTCTGATGCTGGGAGGGATTGGGGGCAGGAGGAGAAGGGGATGACAGAGGATGAGATGGCTGGATGGCATCACTGACTCGATGGACGTGAGTTTGAGTGAACTCCGGGAGTTGGTGATGGACAGGGAGGCCTGGTGTGCTGCAGTTCATGGGGTCGCAAAGAGGCGGACAGGACTGAGCGACTGAAGTGAACTGAATCATATGCTTAGCTGTTAAAAAAAATTTTTTTTTGCTGTTTTGTAATCTCTCTCTCCCATCAGACCATAAGTCCATGAGAACAAGGACAGGTCTGTTTGGTGTATTACCATATCGCCGATCCCCAACACTGTCTGGCATGTAATAGAGGCTTAATATGTTGCATAAGTGACCAAGTGAATGTTTTCAATAAAAGAGGGTAATCATAACCTCACATTGCTAACATTTCCCCTTAGTGTTAGAGGTAGAGAGTTGATGGCTGTCTTGAACTGAAGGCATTCGATAGCTGGTGCTAGTGCTCTGTGTGCTCTTTCATGTGATTCTGAATATCCTGGTATTTCTATTCAAAGAGAGACTACCACTTATGCTTATTTCATGGTTCCTGACACTTGGTTAACAATTTAATTTTAAATCACTACTGAGATTTGCCTCGAATGGAAAAAATAATTTTATCTAGGTTGTTTAAAATGTATGAGCCTTACTGTACTGCGTAGAACAGCAAAAATAATTTGCTGCTTTGGTTGTGAAATAAAAATTTATTTCTCTGCATGTGTTATTTCTTCCCCCTACCTAGTGTAAGTAACAGATCCAGTATTATCTCCATAATAAGATTTTGATTGAATGGTAGGTAAGGCTCTAGCCTAAGCCATATTAAAACATACTTTTCCAGAGTATGCTTCGTTTCAGGGCTAAAGGGGATGCAAATGTGAAGTGACATGATGGATTTGACTGCCGCAACTTCTGACTTGGTGATTTGGCAGAACTAGAGCGTGTCTTCACTCCCTGTGGGTTTCTGCCACTTGACAGGCTGTGTATGGGAGTGCCTGTCTCCTTGATTAGCTGGGAGGTAGTGGTTGAATTTTCTCCAGATGACTTTTCTAGATCCATTGGCTGAGTATGCTTGGAATACGATTGCTTACTGTTTTCTTCTTAATTAAAAAAAAAATCGTTGTAACATATGGAAGGCTTTTCATAATTGCACTTCTGCTAATTTGAAAATGCTGTTACAAAGCATTTTCTGTTTTTTGCTAGGAGACTCACTGAAAGCTCAGGCTGGGACTGAGTTTAGGGTTGGTGGTGTCCCTGTGTAGCCCTGTGGGACGTGGAAAACAACACAGTCTCACACTGTCATGAGGAGCGGGCTGGTGTTAGTCCAAGTCAGCGCGTGGTGACCTGGGTACAAAATACTCTGTTAAACCCTGTGTGGAATGCATGGAGGTTGAACTAATCCTCCTTTAGTGAGAAACAAGTATGCATGGAATAGTAAGAGCCAAGGATTTATCCATGGGGCTGTTCTGTCTTTTCAGGTGCATCTGCATACGTGCTGTGTTTTGGGGCCTTGAAGCGTTCCTATGAAGTAGGTGGGAGTGTGCGTGACTCATAGGGTTCTGCCTAATTTACTGATGGCAAAACTGAGCTTCAGATGATTTACGACATGTTCGTGGGTGTATAGGTGGTCAGCGGCAGGACCGGCCACAAAGCAGCGTCTTAGACTCTAAGCTCCCAGCCTAAAATTCCATACCAGAGGCCTGTAGGAGTTCAAAGAAGGGGAACATGTTCATGTACCCGGGCGCCCTGCACAGACCCCGTCCTCCTTGCTCTCACAGGTTTGGAAGAGACCTTGAAGCCTCCATCTGGACCCTGACCCCTTCCTCTCTTGCTCTACCGGTTCTGTCCTCTTTTTTCTGTAGTTCTGACCAGAAGGGGACGACAGGATGAGATGGTTGCATGGCGTCACTGACTCAATGGACATGAGTTGAGGCAAGCTCCGGGAGATGGTGAAGGACAGGGAAGCCTGGCGTGCTGTAGTCCATGGGGTCGCAAAGAGTCAGACACGACTGAGCGGCTGAACAGCAGCAATAGTTCTGCCCTCCTATCTTTCTTCTCCAAGGTTTTCTCTTGATCCAGCTTCCCCTTCCTGTCACCGTCCTCTGCCTCCCTTCTTCCCCCAGCTGCGAGACCTAAATCTCCTGTGTGAATGCCATTCACCCCTCAGCCTGGAAGTTCCTCATCGGCAAGCTCTCCAGCGGCGTCTGCGCTCTCGTCTGGGCACGGCCTCTCTCGCTCTCCACGGAGACTGCTCAGTGGCCAGCCCATTTGCTGAGTGTCTCCTCTTGCGGCTTGGACTCCGGGCGCCTGCTGCGGCTCTGGCTTCCAGTGCGCTACCTCCCCTCCACCCCTTAAGTATTGACACTGAAGGCCTGTTGTCCTCTGAGGCATCAGAACCGAGTTCTCCATGGCCATCTCTTCATGTCCAGTGGCTGCCCTATCAGCCAAAAGATGACCATTGCCAGCATCTCCAGTTCCTGTGCTCTCCTGAGGTTCCGATCTCCACAGATCATACCACACGATGCTCAGAATGGAGCAGGAGTTCTTTCCATCTGTTACGGAATCATTCCCCAGTGTCCCCCAAAAGAGCAGCCTTGGTGGCATCTTTATATGGGGTTATCGGGAAACCTTGATACTCTTTTCTTAGAATTATTTATTATGGCCTCCTAATTAGCCTCCCTTTCAGTCTTGCCCTACTCTAGAGAGTCTTCCATTCTGCTTCTAGAGTTTCTGTCCTCTCAATTTAGTCTGATTATATCACTCTCCTGATGAAAGGTCCCTGACTCCTATTTGTCTTCCCTACAGGGCAGGAGCCAATTCCATTCACAATGACTAGCAACTGGGCCTTGAATGCAGTGGACACTCAAAAATATTTGTTGAGTGAATAAATTTGGTTCCAGTCTCATCTGTCAGTCTTCCCTCTCTGTAACTTGTCCCTGTGCTGTTGTGTATCCGACTTCCCATCATTTCCCAAACGTCTCCACTTCTTGACTATTTCCTGCTTTTGTTGGCTTTATTCTTCTGTCCCACTTATTAAATTTCAACTCAAACCTGTTTTCTCTTGGGCATCTTGTAAGTTATTTTTCTGTTCTGAAGAAATCATCCTTTGTCTTTTTTTTAATTGACTTTGTTGATTTCAATCAACTCTCATTGCATCTCTTCCTTTTTTTGTTCTTTGTCTGCTTCTGTTGTTAATTTTTGTATTTCTGATTCTAAGTGTTTTTAATCCTCCAAGTGCTTGTGTGAGAATATTAATTCAGTTTGGAATGTTGTTTACGGTTGTCTTCTGTTTCATGATTTTTGGTGGAGAGAATTTTCAGCAGCTGTTTGGTTTTGCGCTGATGTTTTTCTATTCCTGGGCATCTCGTGAATGTTTCCTGGTTCAGGAGCGCTCATTTCTGTCAGAGGTGCAGTTTCTTTAAGGGATGATGGTGGGGCTGGTGGATGGAGAGGATCTGGGGTGTGCAGTATCCTCAATTTCTCCTTCTAAGATCCTTCACCATCCTGGCACCACTCCTTCCTTTACTTCTTTCTCTTCTAGAAGCACTGATTTTCTGGGTCCTGGGTCTCTCTCACCTTTAGGCCCTTTCTTGACATGTAGCAGGTGCTGAGAGCTACCAGGTCTCAGGCCTGAGTGTGGTGTGTGGGCTGTTAATGCAGGACTATCTTTCCCTTTCTGGGGGTGATTCTGCTTGAACTTAATCTCCATGTCCCTTTTCTCCTGTTCACAGGGCTTCGCTGCTCTTCACACACCCTGGATTGTAGCAGCAGCAGGAGCTGAGTTAGAAGTTGGTGTTTATTTCTCCACTCACAGGTAGTTTGAAGCTTGTGGTATTCTCTGTTCCTACTAATGCTGAATGGTTTGGGTCTCATGATAATATTTGCCCTCTTATTGATTCTGTGGTCTTTCAAGAAGGATGTTAGTGTGATTTGGGTGATGCAGCTGTTATTGTTCTCCAAACCTGAAGGTTCCTGCTAGGAAAGTTTTATTCTCCCCACTTTTAGATAAGAAAACTAAGAAAAGCGAAATTACTTTTAGCCGAGGTTGCACAGATACCATGTACTGGAAGAAAAGGAGACCTGGCTCTTTTGCTTCTATCAGAAAGCATTTAATCCCCTGTTGCGAAGCCTATTTATGTAATTTTTCTTGATAAATTTTGAGTGCTATAGGGAAGTGAAGGTCCTCTAAAAATGTTTAATGTTTCTTTAAAAGAAATTTCAGATTTGGTTGTGGGTGTGGTGGTATGTAAATATGTACAAACTGGAAGTTTGTGTGACTTTCTCTTTTTATAATGAACGAATCTTTTTCTGTGATTTTCTCTCAGTGTGTGTTGTTAAAGATCAACAAAGAATATAGTCCAATTCATGACCCTGATGTCAGTTGTTTTATGGTTAGAAAAGAACAGCCCCTGGTGGAGAGCATGGTTCTCTTTCATGATAGAAGGCTCAGGAGATACTGCTCTCTGTCCCTGCAGCAGCATCTGGTTCCTTTTACTGCAAGGAGGAGAATGGAGATGTTTGTGTCAAGTCTTCAGTCTCAGTCTTTCTCCTGAGCTTTGGTTTGGGGATTTGAGGACGAAGAGTGTCAGGTATTTTTAAGGAAGAGTAAAAATTATCTGGCTTGTTTCATTTTCTCCCTATACAAGTAGCATCTACTCATGCTATATCTGAAAAATTAAAAAAGTACAAAGAAAGAAAAAAATCACCTAAAATCTTATTTTCCAGAATTAACTTTAATTTTCTGGTATTGTATGCCCTGCTGGGTTTTTTTTTTCCTATTATATATATTTTTTAAGAAACAAAACACTCAATATTTAAAACAAAACATTGTGCATGCTAGTTTGTCGCCTACTTTTTTGAGGTACCAATAAAATATGAACATTTTCCCAATAAATCATCTATAACCTGATGTTTACTAGCTGTACCTTTATTTTCTTACATAGATGTGCCACACTTTACCTGATCAGTGTGCTATTGTTGATTTAGGTTGTTTTAGGTCATTTTTGCTCTTTATAGTATTACAGTGAATGTTCTTGCAAATATATCTTTGTATATATTCCTGATATATAAGGAGTTACTGATTCTCCTGTAAGATTGACTGTCGTTTTTCGGTTTGAAGAAATAGGTAAATGTACAGAACCTTTTTATGTCTATTGCCTTTCCTTCAACTTTTCAACCTTTGTTTTGTGTTTGAGTTTAGGGAACTCACTACAGGCTCATTCCTTGACTCTGTTTTTCTTCCTCTGGACTCACTTCTGCATCAAATACTTCTGTTTTCTACAACTTCGGGTGCCATCTTTATGCTGTTGATACCCAGTGCTGACCTTTTAGCCAAAAGTAAATCTTCAGTTGCTATTATGAAGTCTCCAACTAGAGGCCTGATTCATAATCTCACAGCAGCATACTCAAGCCTTGAACATACAAGATCCTTTCCACTATCTCCCACCAGGAGAGTTGTGAGCTGTAGAGCTCAGCTATCTAACTGCCTGTTGGACATTTTACTAAGGTTGCTGATAAGACATTTCAAGTGCAGAATAATAACCATAGCTGCTAATCTTTTATTGAGATTATTGTTTGCCATGCTAAGAGTTTCACTTTGTATGCATCAGTTTTTTTATCGCAACAGTCATGAAGTTGGTACCTAATTCCTGTTTTACAGATGATGAACACAGAAGCACAGAAACTTGCAGAGAAGCCAGTAAATCTTACTGTGCTCTTTACAGATATGCTGTGTGGTTTACAAAGTGGAATTCTTGATGCTTCACCCTACAGTATCTTCCAAAAGTATTTCTTATCTTGGTAAATGGTGTGCTACCTACCCAGAAGCTCATGCTAACAAATCGAGAGACACCCTTGGTGCCTCTTTCTCCCTCATTTGTCAGTACACCCCCTGTTGATCATGCCTTCCAGATATGCCTTGATTAATGCCGCTGCTCTGCACACCTGTTGCACGCCTCCCCCTCCCCTTCCCGAAGCAGACCTCCATCATCTCCCGGGTCTCTGCTCCCACCGCTCAGGACCAGTCCTCACACAGGGATGGTCTCTTCCTCCCCTGTTTATGGCCTCCCCTTGTACTTAGAGTAAAAGGCACTGCTCTGATTTAGAAGGGATTGCTCCTCTTCCCAGCCTCACTCTCACCTCTCTTGACTGAGCCAGACCTTCTCGTCCTTAGGGCTTCTGCACCTGCTCAGCCTTCTGGTTTCATTTTAAATGTACTTCGGTGGAGCCAAAGCCTTCTCAGATCCCTTGATAAAAGTGACGATTCCCCCTTATATTCTCACACTCCCGCTCCTCACCCTCACAATGCTGAACACAATTTATACCCTCATCGTCTTAGACCATTTATAATATAATTTTAGACTCTGGAGGATTATCTATCTGCTATCTTCCTCCTGGTGCCACTCCACCTATCAATGCCCTGAGAAGACTGGGCTGTTTTTGTTCCCTTTTGAACCTAATTAGAAATCCTGGCAGATAGGAGACATTCTTCAAATATTTGAACAAAAAAAGAAGCATATTGGAGCTTCCCTGGTGGCTCAGGTGGTAAAGAGTCTGCCTGCAGTGCAGGAGACTCAGGGTTCGATCCCTGGGTCAGGAAGATCCCCTGAAGAATTCCATGGACAGAGGAGCCTGGTGGGCTATAGTCCGTGGGGTCTCAAAGGTTCGCTCATGACTGAGCGACTAACACTTCGCTTCAAGCATATTGAGCTCTGGCCACCCCTGAAGTGAGATGAGCTGGGGTGTCTCTCCCTCCAGGGGTGTGGGTGTGTATTTGATTCTCTTGTTTGTCCAGGGGGAGCCCAGGGTCTTCAAGACCCAGGACACACATTTAGACCAACAAGGAGAAGGGAGACGTGGCCTCATGGAGTGAAAGATGGTCCATAATGGAGGAGGCAGAACTGAAGGAGGGTGAAAGAGCCTCAGCTCTGCTTCCATCCCAGTGGGAGAGCCCCTTTTGATCCCCCACAGGGGTTGAAAGATTGCATTAGACCCAGTTTTTAAAGTTTTTATTTGGTAAGTCATCTACTCTGTCAATACCATAAAGCCAAACTTAGCAGCAGTTACTATGGGTATTTTTTTCCTCTTCTTCTTCCTGCTCCTCTCAGCTAGAGGAATATCTGTGTTTAATTTTCTGTGGCATAAAATATCAGTAACTGTGAGTGTGCCATGTCTGCTTACAAGGGCTTTCTATGGGAGCAGAAAGGAGATCGCAAGGGGCCCTTCATGGTTGATTACTGCGGAGGAGGTGGCATTCAGCGAAGCCCTCTCAAAGCCATCATATGCCCACAGGCCTTCAAGTCTGTCCTTCAAGGCACCTGTGTGGAGACCTTTTAAGGCTCCCACTAGTCTCAGTTTTGAAGTAGTTGTTCTCTCTGATCACACATTCTTCCTGCCTAAAGCAGTGAAACTACAGAACTCTGTTGACTTAAATTCTAAATCTCTGTAACAGTGACAATACCCTCAAAGGCACCAGCGCCAAATGGAGACAATTTCTGTATTCCTGTCTGACTGCATTTCCCTCATCAGACTACAAACACTGGTGGCAGCAGCCGTCCTACACGTGTGCTTGTCATTGTGTAATTTCGTCTCCTGAAATGCTGGACTCTGAGCAGGAAGAAATGTGTTTTCTCGTACTTCTGTGCCTGTGTGTTTATCCTTTGGGTCTTTGAGAATATCTGAGACTGAGGAGTGGTGTTCCATTGAAACTACAGTTAACTGTATGAGCTACTACACCAAAAACGTTCCCTGGGCACTTTAGAGGTTGCAAAGGCTGAGTTCTTGATTGCGCTGGAAATAACTCCTGTATTGGAAAGCTACCATCCATTTTTAGAAAATTATTGCCCAAAAGATATAGAGCCTGGAATACTGTCACTTCATTTCTCTTTTTTTTAATGTGGGAGTAATGTTAGTCATTTACAGCTGGGATTGGCAAAGTTTACAGAAGGGCCAGATAGTATATATTAAGGATTTCACAAGCCATACAGTCTGTTGCCAACCACTCTGCTGTCGTACTGTGAAAGCAGCCATAGATACTACCCAGGTACGTGGGCATGGCCGTAGGTCAGTAAAACTTTCATTGCAAAATAAGCAGAGGGCAAGGTTTGACCCATGGACCATAGTCTGCTGCTATAATTAGCATACTTGCCCAAATCAAAGAGAAGGCAATGGCAACCCACTCCAGTATTCTTGCCTGGAGAATCCCAGAGACAGAGGAGCCTGGTGGGCTGCTGTCTATGGGGTCGCACAGAGTCGGACACGACTGAAACGACTTAGCAGCAGCAGCAGCCCAAATCAAAACAGTTAAAGCAGGAGAAATAATTTGAGTGAAACAAAAAATAGGAGCTCAATTGCTCTCATATGATCAGTGCCTAAACTCAGACTTCGAGAGGAGCTCAAGGGTCTTTGTTAAACAACTATGACCAAGTTAGATGCCATCGGTATCACAGATACCAACATTGGTTACTTGATCAAGGCTATTTGAGTAAAACTAAATTTGTATGTACAGAGAGCCATAATTCCTACTCATTCCTTATGATTAATGCTAATACTGTAGACTGTCTCTGCTGCTGCTGCTGCTAAGTCACTTCAGTCGTGTCCGACTCTGTGCTACCCCATAGACGGCAGCCCACCAAGCTCCCCCGTCCCTGGGATTCTCCAGGCAAGAACTCTGGAGTGGGTTGCCATTTCCTTCTCCAATGCATGAAAGTGAAAAGTGAAAGTCAAGTCGCTCAGTCGTATTCGACTCTTAGCGACCCCATGGACTGCAGCCTACCAGGCTCCTCCATCCATAGGATTTTCCAGGCAAGAGTACTGGAGTGGGGTGCCATTGCCTTCTCCGGTAGACTGTCTCTAGTCAGCATGAATTAGACGTCTGCTGTTTGTTCCTTCCTGACTTGAAGAGTTCATGGCATATCTCTACCTTAGAATAATTTTGGATCTTTACTAAAATAACATGAGTTTTTGGTAAGCAGTACCTCAGGGATTACCATGTGTGATCATGGCCCCTGGTGTGATCAGTATGAGGGAGCACTATTTTCTCTGTAACCCCTGAGCATTTCTGATGTAGTGGACTGTGGACAGAATCTGTAGAAGGTAGCAAATATTAGAGAACATTAAAAGCATTGTAAGAGGAGACGTTACCACTGGTGAGCTGTGCAAAAATAGGTTTCAGAAATTGCTTTTGAAAAGGTAGAAATGGATGACAAATTGAGTTGGTTGGCTATTTGCTTTTGTGAAGAAACCTTCCAGACAGACATTGATAACTAAATTTGATAAGGGTAAAGGTTTGTTAATAATTCAGTGGTTTACAGGAATTTTAGATCTGGTCCAACCCTTTCCATTTCACAGTTGGGGAAATTGAGGCTATCTGAGTAATATCACCATATTCATTTTCTTATTTTCTATTTATCTACATGCTATGTATTCTGGAGAGATAAATTCTGAGTTAGCAAATCAAAAGTGGACATAACAGTGTTATGTTTTTTATGTGCATCTTTATTTCATCCATCACTGTAGTGGAGGTGGGCCTGATAGTTGCCATTATTTAGCAAATAGAAATATAGGACTCCAAGTTAAATTTGAACTTCAGACAAACAAGGGATCATTTTTTTAATATAAAAGTATAGTATTATTACTCAGTGCTCTGTGGTGACCTAAACCGGAAGGAAATCCAAAAAAGATAGGATATATATATATATATATGTATGTGTGTGTGTATATATATATATATATATATATGTGGCTTCCCTGATGGCTCAGGCGGTAAAGTGTCTGCCTGCAGTGCGAGAGACCTGGGTTTGATCCCTGGTTTGGGAAGCTCCCCTGGAGAAGGAAATAGCATCCTACTCCAGTACTCTTGCCTGGGAAATCCCATGGATGAAAGAGCCTGGTAGGCTACAGACCATGGGGTCATAAAGAGTCAGAAACGACCAAGCGACTTCACACACACACACACATACACACACACGTATTTTTTTTAATTCACTTTGCTGTATAATAGAAACTGACTTAACATTGTAAAGCAGCCATCATCCAATAAAAATTAATTTTAAAAGGGTGTAATATTAGGATGTCCATGGTGGCACAGTATATAAAAATCTACCTGCCAATGCAGGGGACGTAGGTTCAATCCCTAGTCAAAAAAGACCCCATATTCTGCAGAGAAGCTAAGTCTGTAGACCAAAACTACGGACCCCACACTCTAGGTGCCTCCAGCCACATCTACTGAGCCTGTGTGCCACAACTACTGAAGCCCGAGTGCCTAGAGTTCGTGCTGCATAGCCAGAGAAGCCACTAGAACGAGAAGCCTGCACACCGCAGTGAAGAGTAGCCCCACTCGCCCCAGCTAGAGAAAGCCCTTTGAAAACAACGAAGACCCAGTGAAGCCAAAAAAAGAAGAACACAATCTTTTTTCTTTTAAAGTGTAAATTAAATGCAATAGTTGAGATATAATAAATGATTAATTGTTTCAAATTTAACTAGATGTCCCATATTTTATTTGGCAACTCTGAGAGCACACAAGATGAAAATGGAGAAAGACTAGCTGTGATGGCTACCAGAACTGTCCAGCTTGTGAATCCTAGCACCTACCTCGGGAGCTTATTAAAGATTCTAGTTTCCAGCCCCATACCAGAGTCTGAATCAGTAGGACTGGGATGGGGTTCAAGTATTAATACTGCTAACAGTGTCCCCAGGCGATTTTGCAGAGCTTTGGGGGCTGCTGTTTTGTACTGTTCACTCACTGATGTTCTCTGGAACATAAGTCTTCAGGGAGGTAGCTCTGTCTATGGTCTTGACACCATTACCTTCCACTGGCTGAAACTCCGTTTATGGGTGGTTTTGCTCCATTTATGGGTGGTTGCTACTGTGGAGGTTGTCTTGAGGCTCCCTTACCAAATTACTCAGCCCCTCACCTTCATTTCCTTTATTCACAGTGCGATATCAGGGCCTGGGTTTAGGGGAAAAGTGGGGACAGACTTGATAAAAGGAACTGATTTGGAAAAGGGAGATAACAGAGGAAGGGGTCAGCCTAAAATCCTGTAAAGCTTCCTTTCAAACACCCTGTTCTCACTAAATTCCTATATTTTCCCACTTGTCAGTGTTTCCTTCTAAATGATAGAACTTCAGTTAAAAATGACATTTGTGGAAGTCATCTGGCCTAAAATCCTTGGAATGAATCGATTCAAGTTTTGGAGTTCACATCATCCTGTGGTTTGACCTTGATGTCTGTGATTTCTCTGCTACAAGAGGTGGCAATGAGGATCTGGGATAAACAGTTGAGAAGTGAAGCTCCTTGATTCAGTGGACCACACAGCCAGTTACATGGTTCTGTGGACCTTAGGAACCTTTTCTCTTTGGCAGAAAAGCTGTACAGCCCTGTGATGTTTTAGAGGAAAAAAAAAAAAAGTAAAAGGCCGGTGTTTAGAGAAAGCAGCACAGCCTCTTAGAGAAAGATCCCTTTCATGGATAGGAGGTGTCAAACTGGAAGAGGAAATATGAACTTAGAACCTAACTCTAACTAGAATGTGAAGGTTTGCTAAGAGGGTGATAGCCTGAGTGAGGGTTTTAGCTTCGAGCTTTGCTTTTTCTTGAATTGACCAGTTCTTTACCTGAGATATTGTGTAATGTTCTTTACCTTAACAAAAGAATAAGAAATGGACAGTTTCAGTCATGTTTTTATTAACTAACTTCATAAGTGGCAGTTCAGATGGTCTTTCTTGGGCCATCCTAAAACTCGGGTTGGCAGGGTTGACTGGCACTTTTTAGAGATGTCATGGACAAAATGGCCACGGCACTTGAGGCCATCTGAGGCATGCACCGGGTCATTTCATGCAGAACCAAAGGCCACAGGAAGAGCTGAACTGAAAGGAACATGTTCCCCTAACCCAGATCTTAAAAGACATGGGCACACTACAAGTGGGCACTTGGTGTGTTCAGCTATCATTTGAAGATAAGATTAATGCAAAAGAATTTTTCCAAGTGATTTATTAAAGTATATTTTGAACAAGAATGTGCTTACTTAAAACATTGCTTTGACATGCTTATTTAATTAGAAACTTGGTCCCAGGACAGCATACCACCCTAGCCTGTTGTCCTTTCAGGGCACATCTGACTCTTGGAGATTAGACTGGGATATTAGAATAGAACTACACCTGGAAAGCACACACAGTTGCTCTCCCCCCATCCTCTTTCTTTGAGTTGTATTTTGTGATAGTTGTAAGGTTAGCCTAATAGGTTTAAATAAATAAATAAAATAAACAGAGCCCAGATGTCCACTGAGCTTCCTTGAGTTGAGCCTTAAGATTGGAGAACTAGATGTTTAGCTTACAAAATATAATCAGTTTGCCTTCAGAATTTAGTGGTTCTTATCTCTAATGTTGTGACTTTTATGTGAACGTTGTTTTGGATGGCCAAGCTTCAGTGGATTTTGTAAGAATAGATTCTCAATTTTGATCATGTGAATTATCACCACATTTAAAATCCTAAACGTCTTCCTTCTGTGGTGTGGTTTTAGACATCTTTCAGCCATCAAGTTGATATGTATACAAGACACTCAAACTTTTCCTAAAGGCCTACATTTTTGTATTATTATGCAAAATAAGTCATATCGTATATTCTGTGACCAAATATGAGTAACATTTATGTTATCCATACTTTATACTTAACCAGCTTTATTATGGTTTTTTCAGGTAAGAATTAATGAAAAATGAGTGGATATACCTCATGTTACTCCTGAAAGAAATATATTAATGATCTCTTCAGACATTCCAGGATGGGATGTAGTCTATTAGTAATTACAAATCTTCATTATTATTGATTTTCTATATTTGTTTATTACTTTGCAGTTTAGAAGTTCTATATCCATTGCCTTCCATGATACTTAGCAACATTCCAGGGTTGTCTTGAGTGAAGTGGGCACCACTCCTTATCTCCAACTTATAGATGAATAAAATGAGGTTCAGAAAAAATCCAGAGACCCAATAGCTACAAAGTAGTGGGAGGAGGTTAAAGTTCTAGCTTTTTTTTTTTGTAAAGACTTTTCGCTTGGAATGTTTCAAACATGTACAAAATAAACAGAATAGTATGGCGGATCCCATGTACCCATCACCCAACCTCAACAATGAGCAATATACTGCCATCTTATATCATCTGTACCCTTACCAGCTCTTATCCCCACATGCTAATGATGGTGGTTTTTATAGTTTTTAAAGTAAGGTCTACATACATTGGAAAGTACTAATCTTAGCTATATAGTTTTGACAGATGGATGTACTTGTGTAACTTACACCCTATCATGATGATTCTATCTCCCAGAAAGTTCCTTCATGCCCCCTGTCAGTCTACGCCCCCCTCATCTGAGATGACCACTGTTCTGATCTTTTTCACCTGATACTAGTTTGCTTGTTCTTGAACTCCTCATAGGAGTGGACTCTCTCAGTCTGGCATCTTTTGTTCAGCATCCTGGCTGTGAAGCTGTAGTTTCTTGACCTAGATTCAGTGCTGTTTGTTGAGACAGGAGCCATATCTTCATCACATAATTACAGAAAGATGATTCCCTAAATGATACCCTTTGAAAACCCAGGCTCTGGCTCATCTCTCTTTGAGTGCACATATAGACAGGAAGCGGAGAAGGCAATGGCACCCCACTCCAGTACTCTTGCCTGGAAAATCCCATGGACGGAGGAGCCTGGTAGGCTGCAGTCCATGGGGTCACAAAGAGTCGGACACGACTGAGCAACTTCACTTTCACTTTTCACTTTCATGCATTGGAGAAGGAAATGGCAACCCACTCCAGAGTTCTAGCCTGGAGAATCCCAGGGATGGGGGAGCCTGGCGGGCTGCTGTCTATGGGGTCTCACAGAGTTGGACACGACTAAAGCATCTTAGCAGCAGCAGAGACATGAAGAGTTTTTCTTTATATATGGAGGATCTATCATTCTCTCCAGTGACAGAGCTGATTCCATTTGGAGAGTTGATGATGAAAGAATGTGTCAACCTGAAATAATTTACCAACTTAGTCATTTGCTTCTAAGGCATGCATCCTCACCACTCAGGCCCTCAACCAATTTCTCCTAATGTATTTGCTTATATGTTCTTGGCACCCTCTTGCTCAAACTCCATTTGAGGTTGTGCTGATTTTTTAAGGTCAAGTACTGATAATTGTAGGATCCAGAAAGTCATTTACTTGTCTTGTCATTTTTAATTAGATTACTTAATGGTTCAGTTTTGCTAATTAAGTAGAAGAGAAATGATCAAAATAGTGGTTCAGTTACTATATGCAGATCTTGCTTTTCATTTCATTTTATTTAAAAGAAATCAGTGAAGACTCAAAAGTAGAATCAGATCCAAATGGGTTTTTCTTCTGTAGGGAATTTTCTTTGAATTCTTTAATTCAATTATCTCTATTTTAGGTTAGAAAAGAACAACACAGACCAAAAAAAAAAGAGGCAGAATGATTCATTTAGCTTTTAGGGAGGAAATGTGTAAGAATTTATATAAGGAAGTTTCATAAGCAAACAGTGAACTCAAGGAAGAACTAATTTATAGATGCCTCTGGTTCCTTTGACAGGCAGTGGTTTCTTTCTCAAAAGAAAGTTTATACACTGATGTTGCTGAATGACTTGTAGTTTCTTAAAATGATTGGAAAGAAGAGCCTAAAAAGTAAAAATAACTTTGGCTTTATTCCCTTTGCTATTTAAGTTTGAGTCAATACTGGACGGCTTGTTTCCCCATATTAAACTTTTGAAGTAATCCTAGCAGCCACTGATGGTCATTGCTGAGATCCCATTCATTCATTAGGAGATGTACAATGGTAATCTTCTAACATTTTTCTTCAGTTATTAGCTGGAATAAATTACTAGTTCCTGTAAAGAGAAACTGTTCTGTGTCAAGGTCTCATTACCCAAGGTACAGCTTGTAATAGAAAAGCAGGATAAATGCTGACCCTTCCCCTTCATTTACCAGTTTCAAAATGAATTAGTTAGGTATCCTCCTCTAAAGATGACCAATGCTTTTTTTTAAAGATCATAATGAACTTTGGGATTTAAATGCATTTGATATATTTCAATCCATTTGCAGTAATTATTTCATTTGATGATCAAATTGTCTGATTTTTGTCTAGGGGAGCCTCCTCCAGTTGGCTTCTGAGCTGTATGTATATGATATACGTAAATATCCATGCATGTATGCATCAGTATGTCATCTGTTTATCTATCTTTCTATTTATTTATGACATGGTTCTACTAGTCTTTGATAGCAAGATGTTCCTATCTCATTGTATTTTTTGTTCCCAGACCTGAAATTAGCCATTTCTCCAAGGAGCTCTGGTTCCTTTTAGTAGAAATTGTACTTCAGGACACAATATAAACACTCACGGTGGTGATTGCTACTTGGTTTGTCATTATTTACAGGTCTTTTCAGAGGATAAACTTAGAAATTTTTATCTTTACATAAACTGCTTCATGAGTTTGTACCAATACTTCTAATTCACATTGAAGATTATGAAAAAAATGATGATTGGGTGGAAAATAATGGGGTAATAAACAAGGACTGTAAGTTAGTAAGTAAGTAAAGTCACTCAGTTGTGTCCGACTCTTTGTGACCCCATGGACTGCAGCCCACCAGGCTCCTTAGTCCATGAGATTCTCCAAGCAAGAATACTGGAGTGGGTTGCCATTTCCTTCTCCAGGGGATCTTTCCGACCCAGGGATCGAACCCGGGTCTCCCACATTGGAGGCAGACGCTTTAACCTCTGAGCCACCAGGGAAGTCCAACAAGGGCTGTAAGATCATGTAAAAGGCACTAGGGAAATGATTAATGAAAGTATGGAAAATGGAACTGCAAAGGGAACTTAAAATAGACATGGTCTGTTTCTCTACCTACATACTCTTTTGCCTGTTCATAAAAGCTAAGTTTCAAGTTGTCTGAGTAGAGAAGAGGTTCAGGAAGGTGAAGCTCAAATATTAGTCACTGGCTTCGGCAGGACAGAAATGACTGGAGGCCTCAATGTGAAGTGATTCATGTGAACTGAAGAGATCAGAAAACGGATTGCAGTAGTTCAAACGGAAAATTTTGTATTGAGCAAATTTCAACTTTAGTTGACCCTCCTGCAACTGTTTTCTCACTTTGAACTTTTTCTTGGAGAAAGGCTTTTATCTCTAGCGAGGAGAAATTTGGTATGTGAAAGCAGGGCAAAGTTAATTGCCAACAAGCCCCTCACACACATGGATTTTCCTTTTTGGACAAAAGCGCTCTAGTTTATCATTTTTATCAGATTTCTCCCACTGATCTTAACTTTAATATTGTTGCTGTTGTTATTATTTAATGAGAGACAATGTGTAGGACGTTTTGACTAGTGGTTTGTATTTAATATTATACCGGGTGGAGGCAAGAAGCCTGGGCTGCAGTGTCCCCAGTTCAGTCTGGAAGGCATATGTATTCATGTACACAATCAATATCTAAAGCAAAACGTTGCATGTCTGCAAGGTATCATAATAGAGATGCAAACTTGAATTAGTTTACTCCATAGGAGGATTCAAAAACTGCACATACGTGTTTAAATACCAGTCTTGAAAGTTTAGAATGCCAATCTTGAAAGTATGTCTGTTTTCAAATTGAATATCTGCAGTAAATGAAATAAATATCCCCAGCTGTTTGAGCATTAAATTTTCTTTAATGCATGTTGCAAAAGAGAATTGTTTTTGATGGGGAAAAAATGCAAATGTTATCAGCTTTTAAGATTAGTATCAAAATGTTAGCAAAACTCCATTTCATTATCAGTATTCAGAATCTGTCTCCAAGGGGAGCATTTCATGAATCAAGGTACATAAATGAAGTGTCATTGTGTTTCTTTAAACTTAATATTCATTTTCGAAGGGGAAATGTTAACATTTTGAAGTAGACAGCAGTGAAATGCACTGTTTTAAGGACACGTTTCTTTTTAATGTTTCAACAAAAAATAGCTGAATAGCCTCCTCTCTAGGGCTGTGGGATCCAATGGATTAAAGACGGAAGAGATTGGCCTTCATTAAATTAGAACTTCTAAGGGCTTCCCTATCTTTGTCCCTGGTGGCTCAGATGGTAAAGCGTCTGTCTACAATGCGGGAGACCCGGGTTCGATCCCTGGGTCGGGAAGATCCCCTGGAGAAGGAAATGGCAATCCACTCCAGTACTATTTGCCTGGAAAATCCCATGAACAGAGGAGCCTGGTAGGCTACAGTCCATGGGGTCGCAAAGAGTCGGACACGAGTGAGCGACTTCACTTTCACTTTCAAGGGCTTCCCTTAGAAGGAAAAGCTAAGGGTGGCACAGTGGTAAAGAATCCACCTGCCAATGCAGGAGATGTTGGTTCAATCCCTGGATCAGGAAGATCCTCTGGAGAAGGAAATAGCAACCCACTCTATTATTCTTGTCTGGGAATTCCCACGGACAAAGGAACCTGGTGGGCTACAAAAGAGGAAAATGGGGTCACAAAAGAATTGAGACGCGACTTAGGGAGTAAACAATAGCAACAGCTCTGTGGAAGACAATGCCAAGAGGATGAGAAGACAAATCACAGATTAGGAGAATATATGTATAAGATAATTATTGTTATCCAAAATATGCAAAGAATTCTTTAAAAACTCAATAGTAAGAAAGCAAGCAACTTGGTTAACAAATGGGCCAATGACCTTAACAGATACCTCCATCAAAGAAGATAAATATACTCCATATTGGTATGTCCTCAGGGGAATGCAAATTAAAGCAATGAGATACCTGTATACACCTACTAGAAGGGCCAAAATCCAAAACATTGATAACACCAAAGGTTGCTGAGGATGTAGAACAACAGAAACTCTAATTCATTGCTGGTAGAAATGCAAAAATGGTTATCTGCCCCTTTGAGGACAGATTGGCAGTTTCTTACAAAAGTAAACATACTCTTAACATACAATCCAGCAATCACATTCCTTAGTATTTACCCAAAGGACTTGAAAATATATGTTTACACAAAAGCTTGCATTGGTATGTTTATTGCAGCTTTGTTCATAATTGCCAACACTTGGAAGCAACCAAGCTGTCCTTCACTAGATGAATGGATAAATGAACTGGTATATCCAGACCATGCAATATCACTCGGCACTAAAAAAGAAATGAGCTATCAAGTCATGAAAAGACACAGAAGAATCTTAAATGCATATTGTTAAGCAAAAGAAGCCAATTTGAAAAGGCTACATAGCATATGATTCCAACTATATGACATTCTGGAAAAAGCAAAATTATGAAGACAATAAAAAGATCAATAGTTGTCAAGGTTTGGAAGATGAAGAGGGTTGAAGTGGTAGACACAAAGGATTTTTAGAGTGGTGAAAATACTCTGTAAGATACTATAATGAAAATAGATAACTTCTAGTCATTAGTTGTATAGTGATAGTAAAGTAATGCTCAAAATTCTCCAAGCCAGGCTTCAGCAGTATGTGAACCGTGAACTTCCAGATGTTGAAGCTGGTTTTAGAAAAGGCAGAGGAACCAGAGATCAAATTGCCAACATCTGCTGGATCATGGAAAAAGCAAGAGAGTTCCAGAAAAACATCTATTTCAGCTTTATTGACTATGCCAAATGCTTTGACTGTGTGGATCACAATCAACTGTGGAAAATTCTGAAAGAGATGGGAATACCAGACCACCTGACCTGCCTCTTGAGAAACCTATATGCAGGTCAGGAAGCAACAGTTAGAACTGGACATGGAACAATAGACTTGTTCCAAATAGGAAAAGGAGTACATCAAGGCTGTATACTGTCCCCCTGCTTATTTAACTTCTGTGCAGAGTACATCATGAAAAACGCTGGGCTGGAAGAAGCACAAGCCAGAATCAAGATTGCCAGGAGAAATATCAATAACCTCAATAAGAAATATCAATAACCTCTGCCATAAGGGTGGTGTCATATGCCGATGACACCACTCTTATGGCAGAAAGTGAAGAGGAACTAATTTATTGACTATGCCAAATGCTTTGACTGTGTGGATCACAATCAACTGTGGAAAATTCTGAAAGAGATGGGAATACCAGACCACCTGACCTGCCTCTTGAGAAACCTATATGCAGGTCAGGAAGCAACAGTTAGAACTGGACATGGAACAATAGACTTGTTCCAAATAGGAAAAGGAGTACATCAAGGCTGTATACTGTCCCCCTGCTTATTTAACTTCTGTGCAGAGTACATCATGAAAAACGCTGGGCTGGAAGAAGCACAAGCCAGAATCAAGATTGCCAGGAGAAATATCAATAACCTCAATAAGAAATATCAATAACCTCTGCCATAAGGGTGGTGTCATATGCCGATGACACCACTCTTATGGCAGAAAGTGAAGAGGAACTAAAAAGCCTCTTGATTGCAGCCAGGAAATTAAAAGATGCTTACTCCTTGGGAGAAAAGCTATGACCAACCTAGATAGCATATTCAAAAGCAGAGACATTACTTTGCCAACTAAGGTCCATCTAGTCAAGGCTATGGTTTTTCCAGTGGTTGTGTATGGATGTGAGAGTTGGACTGTGAAGAAGGCTGAGCACCGAAGAATTGTTGCTTTTGAACTGTGGTGTCGGAGAAGACTCTTGAGAGTCCCTTGGAATGCAAGGAGATCCAACCAGTCCATTCTGAAGGAGATCAAACCCTGGGATTTCTTTGGAGGGAGTGATGCTAAAACTGAAGCTCCAGTACTTTGGCCACCTCATGTGGAGAGTTGACTCTTTGGAAAAGACTCTGATGCTGGGAGGGATTGGGGGCAGGAGGAGAAGGGGACGACAGAGGATGAGATGGCTGGATGGCATCACTGACTCAATGAACGTGAGTCTGAGTGAACTCCAGGAGTGGTGATGGACCTGGAGGCCTGGCGTGCTGCAACTCATGGGGTTGCCAAGAGTCGGACATGTCTGAGTGACTGAACTTCACTGAACTGAACTGATAGCTATGTTAGTATAGCTCAGGGAACTCAGTGCCCTGTGGTGACCTAAATGGGTGTGTGTGCACAGCTGTGTCCTATTCTTTGTGGTCCCATGGACTGTAGCCTGCCAGGCTCCTTTGTCCATGGAATTTTCCAGGCAAGAATACTGGAGTGGGTTGCTATTTCCTATTCCAGACCTACCTAAAGGGGAAGGAAATCCAAAAGAAAAAAAAAGCGAGATATATGTGTATTTATAGCTGATTCAAGGGGCTCCCCTGGTGGCTCAGCAGTAAAGAATCTGCCTACAATGCAGGAAACTAGGGTTTGATCCCTGGGTCTGGAAGGTCCCCTGGAGAAGGAAATGGCATCCCATTCCAGTATTCTTGTCTAGGACATCCCATGGACAGAGGAGCCTGGTGGGCTACAGTCCATGGGGTTGCAAGAGTTGGACGTGACTTAACAACTAAACCACCAACAACATAGCTGGTTCACTTTGCTGTACATTAAAAACTAACACAACATTTTAAAGTGACTATACTCAAATAAAAATTAATTTTGCAAAAAGATACTATAATGGTGGCTGAATGTCAAATGTTTGCCCAAACCTGTGGAATGATCAGCAACAAGTATGAATCATAATTTGAGCAATGGACTTCGGGTGATGTGGAAGTGTCAGTGTAGGTTCCTCAGTTGTAGCAAGGGTACCAGTTTGGAGAGGGTATTGATAATGAGGGAGGCTGTGCCTTTGTGGCTGTAGGGGCTAATATAGAAAATCTCTGTATTTTCCCCTCAATTTTGTTGTAAACCTAAAACTGCTTGGAAAAAAAAAAAAAACGGTCTTGATTTTTTAAAGGTCTTGGAACAAGTCGTACCAAGAAATTAGAATTCTTGAGTTTCTGCATCTTTCACTCTTTCTTGGGATTAATACATTGGAAAAATATAAAATAGAGTTAGATAGTCAGATACCACTGAGCTTCAGAGTTGGAGAAAGGATCTCCACATCCCATACAATACTCAGCATGACCAACACCTGGAACTTAATTATCCCTTGTTTCATTAGTGGTTCAAGACTCAGTGTGTTGTAGATATACTTCCAGATTTATACTGGAAATGGGTAAATTTTTTTACCGAGATTTGTTTCCTAACCTTTTCTTTTTTAAAAGCTGGACCATATCTATTCTGAAGTGAGAGCTAGTTCTATAATGGATTTCTCCAAAAACCCAAGTGTTACTGTGATCCTGGACAAAAGTACCCAGAGAGTAGTCTGTGAGAGTCAGAAGGAGCTTTGCTGTTATCCGATTGCCTCACATCTTCAGTTTATAAATAAAGAAACTAAGCTCAGTGATACTGCTCAGTGACTTGGAAAAGGTGGCGCACTTTGAAGCGGCAGAACTGTGACTAGGAACCCAGACACCCAACTCCTCGTCAGTGTGTTTTCAGCTGTATTGGGATGCTTTCTCTCTCTGACGGAGGGACTCCCACATCTCGGCTAGAAAGCTTAAGGGCTTTGCAGAGATACTGAAATAGATATGTGTATGTATTCATCATTCAGCAGAGACAGAAGATTCTCAGTATCTTCTAAAATGATGATGATGAATGTAAACTTGACTTCAGGATATTAGGAAGCCTGTGACATTGTAGCCTTTTAGCAAGAGCTTTTACCCCTTTTGCTGGCCAGAGTCTCACTAAGTCATGTTCAGAAATAGAAAGGGGGGACTGTGACATGGTGCCATGGTGCTCGGGGAGCTCTGCAGTGGGGTCTGGGGCCTCCTTCCATTATGACTCACAGTGCGGCTGTGCATCGGACACAATTCTTGCATTTACCTAACTCCTGGATGCCAGTTGCTTTCTTCAGTAATAACTTCCAGTATTATTGAGTTTTTGAAATTATCTAACTAGGGAAAGTAAAATCTATAAACATGAAAGAAAGTAAATTAAGTCCTTGAAATTACATGATTGAAAGCATCTTTCGTCATATAAATGTCTAAACTGATCATCGCATCAACTCTGTGGATTTATAAGACATCATCTCCTTTTAAGACCTTGTAGCAATTCACAAATGTTGATGAATGAGTACTGAGCATACTCCTCCTTGCCTGTCCTCTGAATTCTGTAAGGATATTGGCAACAGTTTTGGCTCAGAGTAATAACGGCACATTTCACAGGTGAACTTATGCCATCGATTCCATGGGAAACAGGACTAATTATATGTAATTGTCAAACTGTGTGACTTTGAACTATATGGAATATGAGGATTCTTTAAACACAGAGACTCTCATGGCTTTCAACATGGTAATAATTGTGTTTTAACGTATTTGATCTGCAGGCAATACTTGCTCATAGGTGCATTTGCAAGCTCCACCCCCCACCCCCCACCTTTATAATAGCATAATCTCCAAGGGGTTCCTGGACCTTAGGCTGAAAACCACTGAAATAGACTTCCAGGGAGTGTGAAACTCAAAGAACAGTGTTAACAGCGGGGCACAGTGGGTTTTTTTGTTGTTGTTGTTGTTTTCTTTGGCTGTGCTGGATCTTCTTTGCGGCCCAGGCTTTTTCTCGAGTTGCGGCGAGCGGGGGCTAGTCTCCAGTTGTGCTGCGTGGGCTTCTCATTGCAGTGGCTTTTCTTGTTGTGGACACAGGCTCTAGGGTGCTTGGGCCTCAATAGTTGCAGCATGTGGGCTCAGTAGTTGCGGCTCCTGGGTTCTAGAGCACAGGCTCAGTAGCTATGGTGCATGGGCTTAGTTGCTCTGTGATGTGTGGGGTCTTCCCAGATCAGAGATTGAACCCATGTTTCCTGCATTGGCAGGTGGATTCTTTACCAGCAAGTCACCAGGGAAGCCCAGGATTTATTTTTTTACTTTTTTAGGGTTTTGTACTGATTAATTGATTCCTTTAAAAAAGTGTATGTACATATGTTAAACAACTAAATATAGCTCCCAAATTTTGCAAAGTATACTTTCAGTTCAGTTCAGTTCAGTCGCTCAATCGTGTCCACTCCCTGTGACCCCATGAACTGCACCACGCCAGGCATCTCTGTCCATCACCAACTCCTGGAGTTCACTCAGACTCACATCCATAGAGTCAGTGATGCCATCCAGCCATCTCATCCTCTGTCGTCCTCTTCTCGTGCCCTCAATCCCTCGCAGCATCAGAGTCTTTTCCAAAGAGTCAGTTCTTCGCATGAGGTGGCCAAAGTACTGGAGTCTCAGCTTTAGCATCATTCCTTCCAAAGAACACCCAGGACTGATCTCCTTTAGAATGAACTGGATGGATCTCCTTGCAGTCCAAGGGACTCTCAAGAGTCTTCTCCAACACCGCAGTGCAAAAGCATCAATTCTTTGGTGATCAGCTTTCTTCACAGTCCAGCTCTCACATCCACACATGACTACTAGAAAAACCGTAGCCTTGACTAGATGGACCTTTGTTGGCAAAGTAATGTCTCTGCTTTTCAATATGCTATCCTGGTGGTCATAACTTTCCTTCCAAAGAGTAAGCATCTTTTAATTTCATGGCTGTAATCACCATCTGCAGTGATTTTAGAGCCCCAGAAATAAAGTCTGACACTGTTTCCACTGTTTCCCCATCTATTTCCCAGGAAGTGACGAGACCAGACGCCATGATCTTTGTTTTCTGAATGTTGAGCTTTAAGCCAACTTTTTCACCAAGAGGCTTTTAAGCTCCTCTTCACTTTCTGCCATAAGGGTGGTGTCATCTGCATATCTGGGGTTATTGATACTTCTCCTGGCAATCTTGATTCCAGCTTGTGCTTCTTCCAGCCCAGCGTTTCTCATGATGTACTCTGCATAGAAGTTAAATAAGCAGGGTGACAATATACAGCCTTGACGGACTCCTTTTCCTATTTGGAACCAGTCTGTTGTTCCATGTCCAGTTCTAACTGTTGCTTCCTGACCTGCATATAGGTTTCTGAAGAGGCAGGTCAGGTGGTCTGGTATTCCCATCTCTTTCAGAATTTTCCACAGTTTATTGTGATCCACACAGTCAAAGGCTTTGGCATAGTCAATAAAGCAGAAATAGATGTTTTTCTGAAACTCTCTTGCTTTTTCAATGATCCAGCAGATGTTGGTAATTTGATCTCTGGTTCCTCTGCCTTTTCTAAAACCATCTTGAACATCTGGAAGTTCATGGTTCACGTATTGCTGAAGCCTGGCTTGGAGAATTTTGAGCATTACAAGATGTTTTTCTGGAACTCTCTTGCTTTTTCCATGATCCAGCGGATGTTGGCCGTTTGATCTCTGGTTCCTCTGCCTTTCTAAAACCAGCTTGAACATCAGGAAGTTCCTGGTTCATGTATTGCTGAAGCCTGGCTTGGAGAATTTTGAGCCATGCAAATTTAAAGACATGCAAATCAAAACTAAAAAGAGGTATTTCCTCACACGGTTCACAATCATCGTTGTCCAAAAGTTGACAAACAATAAATGCTGGAGAAAGGGTGGAAAGAAGGGAACCCTCCCACACTATTAGTGAAAAGATAGATTAGTAGCAGCCACTATGAAGAACAGTGTGCAGGTGTTTTAAGAAATGATCATGATAATGAAATTAAAATACTGCCTAACAGCATACACAAAAATAAACTCCAAACAGACTAAAGACCTAAACAAAAGGACAGATAATATGAAACTTTCAAGGGAGAAAGCAAAATACACTTTGACATAAAATGCAGCAAATTTTTCTTTGACCCACCTCTTAGAATCATGAAAAATAAAACAAACATAAATAAATGGAACCTAAATCCCCTTAAAAGCACTGGTACAGCAAGAAAAACCATAAACACAGCAAAAAGACAAACATCATAATGGAACTAATATGTGCAAACAAGGACACCCATTAGGAATTTCTCTCCAAAACATACAAACAGCTTAGGCACTTTGATATCAAAGAAACAACCCAGTCAAATAAGGGCACAAGATTTAAATGGACCTTTCTCCACAGAAGACATAGAGATGGCCACAGAGCACAGGAAAAGATGCTCAGCCTCTGTGAGTATCAGAGACTGCGAATCAGGCGCGGCGTCACCCCACACACCCCAGAACGGTCAGCATCCAAAATCTGCAACAATAAATGCTGGAGAAGGAACGGAGGGAAAAGAGCCCTCCTAGCTGTTGGTGGGAATGAAAGTCAGTAAATCCACAAAGGAGAACAGGACAAATGTTCATTAAAAACTAAACAGAGATATACCAAAGGACCCAGCAATCCATTCCTGGGCACAGATCCAGAGAAACCCATAATTTTAAAAGACAGGTGCACCCCAGTGTTCATGGCAGCATTCTGTATACAATAGCCAAGACATGGAAGAAGCCTAAGTGGACAAGAATAGATGAATGGGTAAAAAAGATGGAGTGCACACACAGAGCAATATTAGTCTTAAAATGTTGACATCATGCCACATCCAGCAACAAGAAAGGGAGTAGAGTAAATCACATTGAAGAACCTAAGCCACTCTATTTTGTTTTTAAAAAAAAGACTCCATTTCTGAGGAAAGAGTCTTTGGAAATCCCCTGACCTCACCCCACCACCTTCGAGCTAATCAGATCCCTAATTAGGATCTCCTGACTTTACGTACAGGACTGATGACCTGCCCGGGAAATTCAAATTAAGCAATTAAGCCCAGGAAATGGGAACAAATCACCACTCAACACCTAGCCCTTCCACAGAAGGTAATCAATTAGATGTCTACCCTATATAAGCAATGAAACCCAGATTTCGAGGCTCCTCCGTACAGCTGCTGTGTCGATGTCGGTGGGAGCCCCAGCTCGAGCTTGGTAATAAAGACTCTCTTACTTTTGCATTGGATATCGGCTCCCTGGTGGTCATTGGGAGATTTCACGACTTGGGCATAACATTTGGGGGCTCATCCAGGATCTCCCACTGGCTCCACAGGAAGACCGATCAGGAGAGTCATCTGCAGCGGCAAGCTTTTTTTTTCTTTCTGTCTTTTCATTTCTGACAGGGCCTATTTTCTGTAACCGGTACATGACTCAGGCAGACGCGCCGACGGGTCACCGGTGGGGGTCGCTGGGAGACGTCCCTGACCCTGTCAGAGGGGACAGAGTGCCCCTGTTCTCTGTAGACGATAGCGGGTCGCTCCCGCTGAACAGCCAGAGGCCGCTGTCTTACTTTCGGTTTTGCCTCCGGAGGCTTGTTTGTTCCATCTCTCTGTGTGTCTGTGTGGCTATCTGTACTGTCTGTGGTGATTTACCAACATCTGACAGATCCAGAACGATGGGGCAAAGCCAGTCTAGCCCTACGCCTCTATCCTTGATTACTGATCATTTTAAGGAGGTCAAGATGTGTGCAAGTGACCTCAGTGTGGAAATTAAGAAAGATAAATTAATCACTTTTTGCAGCGCAGAATAGCAAATCTTCCACGTGGGATGGCCCCCAGAGGGCACTTTTGACTTGGAAACCATGTACCAAGTCCAAGACATCATCTTTCGACCACGGAGCGGACACCCTGACCAAGTTCCCTATGTCATAGTGTGGGAAGATCTCATATTGTGCCCCCCTCCACGGATAAAACCTTTCTTACCTCAACAGAGATTTTCCACCACACAGGTGCTGGCGACACGTGTAGGAAAGAACCTGAAAAATCCCAAGGAACCTGAACCAATGGTGCCACTGTACCCCATTTTATAAGGGGGAACAGAGGAAGAACTTCTTTTCCCACCCCCTTACCAACCCCTCGAGCCACCACGGGCCCCTGCTATCCCTCCACTTAGAGCCGACGCATCAGAAGGGGAGCCCGTACAAAACACTCGCCATAGGCGAGCCATGTCTCCAGCGGGGCCAGTAGACTCAACTGTTGCCCTCCCTTTAAGAGTGGCCGGTCCCCTCGACAAGGAAGGGAACCAACCTCATCAATACTGGCCCTTCTCTACCAGTGATCTATATAACTGGAAGTTCCAGAACGCTAAGTTTTCGGATAACCCTAGAGATCTAACCAACCTCCAAGAGATGGTGCTTTTTACTCATCAGCCCACCTGGGATGACTGTCAACAGCTGCTCCAGATTCTCCTCACCATGGAAGAGAGAGAATACAGAATGAGGCCCGTAAAAGGGTCCCAGGGGCACGTGGAGAACCCATCACTAATATGGATGAAATTAACACCTCTTTTCCTTCATCGTGACCTGACTGGGATTACAATACGGCACAAGGTAAGGAGAGGCTCCGGGTCTACCGCCAGACTCTGTTGGGGGGCTCAAGGCAGCTGCATGGAAACCCACTAACCTAGCTAGAGTGATGTTCAACAGGGCCCCACCGAGAGTCCAGTGGCCTGTCTGGAAAGGCTGATGAAGCCTTTAGACAATACACCCCCTTGGACCCAGAAGCGGAAGGCACTCAGGCTGCTTTGATAATGCATCTTGTTAACCAGGCAGCTCCAGATATTAGAAAAAAGTTACAAAAACTAGAGCGCCTGGGTGAAAAGAGTATCCAGGATTTAATAACAGTGGCAGAAAGGGTCTACAACACCCGAGAGACCCCTGAGGAGACGCAAGCCAAGGAAGCAGACCGTCAGACCCACAACATGGCATGCATCCTGCTGGCGGCGACAGTTCCTGACTCGGGAGAGAGGGAGCGCCAACTGTGCCGCCTGGCGCCTGAAGGTAAGAGCCGTCCCTGTA
Organism: Aepyceros melampus; assembly: GCA_006408695.1. NCBI lineage: Eukaryota > Metazoa > Chordata > Mammalia > Artiodactyla > Bovidae > Aepyceros > Aepyceros melampus. Next base: position 258,593 of record SJXQ01002208.1, read on the forward strand.
CGCGACCAGCATTAGGAAAGAACCAATGTGCCTATTGTGCCTCCTGAGAGGAAGGAATGCCCTAAGAAAAAGAAGGGACTGTGAAAGACCCCTATCCTGGCTGTTGATGAACTGAGCGACAAGGGGAGACAGGGTTCGGTGCCCCTCCCTGAACCCAGGGTAACCCTAAGAGTGGAGGGGACCCCAGTTGACTTCCTTGTCGACACAGGGGCTCAATATCCGGTTTTGTTAGAGCCTCAGGGGAAGTTGGCAGGAAAAACCTCTTGGGTGAAGGGGGCCACTGGGATGAAACAATATCAATGGACTACCCAAAGATCAGTGGATTTGGGCACTGGCCGGGTATCCCACTCCTTTATGGTCATCCCAGAATGCCCCTTCCCACTGTTGGGAAGAGACTTGTTAACCAAGATGGGAGCTCAGATTCACTTCCTCTCAGGAGAAACTCCGAACCCATACAACCTCCTGAGCTCTCTCCCACCAGACCATCACTGGTATATGGTCTTAGACTTAAAGGACGCTTTCTTCAGCCTCCCCGTGGCATCCAAGAGCCAGGACTTTTTTGCTTTCAAATGGTCTGACCCGGAAGAAGGGATCAATGGACAGCTGACCTGGACACGGCTGCTGCAGGGATTTAAAAATTCCCCACCATCTTCGATGAGGCCCTTCATGAAGACCTTGGTGAGTTCAGACAATAACACCCCCAATTAACCTGGTTACAATATGTAGACGACCTCCTGATCACGGCACGAGATCAACAGGCTTGTCTGGTGGGCACTCAAGAACTGCTGCAGACCCTTGGCCAATTGGGGTACCAGGCCTCAGCCAAAAAGGCTCAGATATGTCAACCAGAAGTCACCTACTTAAGGTATGTATTAAGGGAGGGGCAGAGGTGGTTGTCAGAGGCGCGGAAAGAGACAGTGCTCAAAATGCCAACCCTAGACTCACCTCGAAAAGTGAGGGAATTCCTGGGATTTGCTGGTCTAAATGCCTAGACCTCATGGCTTCGGGCTGGCCCCCATGCCTCTGCATGATTGCAGCTGTGGCCCTGATGGTCAAGGCTGCAGACAAGCTGAGCCTGGGGCAGGAACTGCACATCACCGCCCCCCATGCCATCGAAGGCATACTAAAGCAGCCTCCAGACAGGTGGAACAGCAATGCTCGGCTGACCCACTACCAGGGACTACTGCTAAACCCTTCCAGAATCATCTTTCTACTCCCTACTGTTCTCAATCCGGCTACATTGCTTCCTAACCCAGACTTGGAAGCCCCATCCATGACTGCAGCAAGATACTAGCCCAGGCGCATGGGACGCGAGAGGACTTGCAAGATCGCCCCCTGGCGGATGCCGAGGTCACCGGTTATACGGNGCAATGCTCGGCTGACCCACTACCAGGGACTACTGCTAAACCCTTCCAGAATCATCTTTCTACCCCATACTGCTCTCAATCCGGCTACGTTGCTTCCTAACCCGGACTTGGAAGCCCCGATCCAAGACTGCAGCGAGATACTAGCCCAGGTGCACAGGACGCAAGAGGACTTGCAAGATGTTGACGTCACCTGTTATACGGACGGAAGCAGTTTTGTTTCAGATGGACTCAGCCACACCACTGAGCGACTGAACTGAACTGAACTACAGCTGGGGAAAGACAAAAAGCTTAATATCATTACCGATAGCCAATACGCCTTTGCCACCGCCCATGCACACGAGGCCATCTACAGAGAAAGGGGACTCCTCACGGCCGAGGCAAGACAATTAAAAATGAGGATGCCAGAAAAACAATAGAGGACATAGTATCAAACTGTAAGGCTTGCCAGCTTACCAACGCTGTCTCTCATCCGGCCAACCAAGGCACTAGAGAACGGGGCACAAGACCAGGAGCTTACTGGGAAGTGGACTTTACTGAGGTAAAACCAGGTAAATGTGGATACAAATACCTGTTGGTGTTCATAGATACCTTCTCAGGATGGGTGGAAGCCTTCCCCACCAAAAGAGGAATGGCACCGATGACGGCCAAAAAGCTGATTGTAGACATCTTGCCACGGTTCGGGTTTCCGGCACAGGTGGGGTCAGATAATGGGCCAGCCTTCGTGTCTCAGGTAAGCCAGGGGGTGGCCCGGGCTTTGGGGGCTAGATTGAAGTGTTACACTGTGCCTATAAGGCCCCAGAGCTCAGGACAAGTAGAAAGGATGAATGGGATGCTTAAAGAGACATTAAAACTAGTAGCTGAGACTGGCGGGGACTGGGTGGCTCTCCTCCTCTTTGCCTTATACAGGGTGTGGAACTCACCCTATCAACTGGGACTCAAGTGTTAAAAGAAATAATGATCAGAAGTTACTTTTTTGTCTCTGGTCCTTATAATGCTCCCACAGGCGCGTATGGGAAAGGCTCAAAGCAGTATATGAATCAGGCCCTCTACCTGAACCCCACTGCTACCGACCGGGAGACTGGGTGTACATATGCCGTCATAGACAAACCCTAGAACCCAAGTGGAAAGGACCATTCCTTGTCATCCTGATGGCACCAACTGCTCTCAAAGTTGACGGCATCTCTGCTTGGGTCCACTACACCCACACACGGCCTCGGACCTGTTTGCCTTAGAAGAGGCTCTGCCAGCGGCCCCCTTAGCGGAAGGAAACATAGAGCAGGACCCATGATTGGTTCTGTCTTGGGACCTTGAGAAGCAGGGAATGAAGGACCTAAGCCACTCTATTTTGTTAAAGACTCCATTTCTGAGGAAAGAGTCTTTGGAAATCCCCTGACCTCACTCCACCACCTGCGAGCTAATCAGATCCCTGATTAGGATCTCCTGACTTTACGTACAGGACTTATGACCTGCCTGGGAAATTCGAATTAAGCTATTAAGCCCAGGAAATGGGAACCAATCAGAACCCAACACCTAACCCTTCCACAGAAGGTAATCAACTAGATGTCTACCCTATATAAGCAATGAAACCCAGAGTTCGAGGCTCCTCTGTACAGCTGCTGTGTCAATGTCGGTGGGAGCCCCAGCTCGAGCTTGGTAATAAAGACTCTCTTGCTTTTGCATTGGATACCGGCTCCCTGGTGGTCATTAGGAGATTTCGCGACTTGGGCCATAACATCACTCACATGAAGTGATGTGAGACAAAGAAAAACAAGAAGCAGGGAATGAAGGACCTAAGCCACTCTATTTTGTTAAAGACTCCATTTCTGAGGAAAGAGTCTTTGGAAATCCCCTGACCTCACTCCACCACCTGCGAGCTAATCAGATCCCTGATTAGGATCTCCTGACTTTACGTACAGGACTTATGACCTGCCTGGGAAATTCGAATTAAGCTATTAAGCCCAGGAAATGGGAACCAATCAGAACCCAACACCTAACCCTTCCACAGAAGGTAATCAACTAGATGTCTACCCTATATAAGCAATGAAACCCAGAGTTCGAGGCTCCTCTGTACAGCTGCTGTGTCAATGTCGGTGGGAGCCCCAGCTCGAGCTTGGTAATAAAGACTCTCTTGCTTTTGCATTGGATACCGGCTCCCTGGTGGTCATTAGGAGATTTCGCGACTTGGGCCATAACATCACTCACATGAAGTGATGTGAGACAAAGAAAAACAAGCATCCTATGACATCGCTTAGAGGCAGATTCTAAAAATGGATCCAAATGAACTTCTTTAATAACAGAGGTGGCCTGTCAACACAGCACAGTGCCTCATGGTTACCGAGATGGAAGTGAGGTGGGTGGAGGAAATGAGCAGATAGGATGAACAAACACACACGACTCTTTATAAAATGACCAACAAGAACCCACTATAGGATGAGGACCCCTACTCAATACTGCATAATAAGCGATACGGGAAGGGAACCCAGAAAGGAACCTGTACACGGCTATGCACGAGGGAACCACGTTGCTGTCCACCTGAAACGAACAAACAGCACACTCTCCAGCGTTGTAAGTCACCCGTACGCCGATACAAAACGCAGAGCACGGAAGGAGAGTGCGGACTCCGCTCCCCGCGGGCCTCGGTGATCAGGCTGCTGCCACGGCCCTGAAGCCTGGGCAGGCTTGGGTCCCGTGGATGGACTGTCTTGGGGCTGAGGGGATAGAGATAGGTCCTCCTGAAGCGAAACTCCGTCTAATACACCCAAAGGATGGTGGCGCCTTTGGCCCAGAAGAGCTTTGAAACGTCCCCTGGTCTACGTCTCCTGCTGACGGGGCTCCTGCCTCCATGCTCCTTCCTTAGGGTCGCCCCACCTATGGATGACAGCGCCCTCCCCAGCGGTGTTCCAGGAACTGGGGTGCGTCCAGGGGGTAGGGCTAAGGAAGGGAGATGGGATGGGACACAAGCCTTGGTGTTTCTTCTGGCCCTGCCACTGCTAAGTCTTCTGGCACATTTCACTCTAGTCGACAATCCAGGAGCAAGCCTTTCCCTAAGCCTCTGGTTGCCCCAGTAACCAGAGTTGGGCATTGACATGCTGCCGCCTTGTGGCCATTTCCCATAATAACAACTTTGAAACCATTGCTCATGGGCACTTAATACTCCCAAGGCCTGTGGGCTGTAAGTAAAAAAAATACCTGTCCTCAAGAAATGTCCTAGGGCGGGTCCTCAGAAAAATATTAAAAACAGAGCAGGCATTCAAGAAGACAATTTGAATAAGTAAGTTTAACTCACACTGTTTTTAAAAATCACATGCAGCACTCGTGGCTGATCCACGTCAATGTATGGCAGAAACCACAATCTTGTAATTGGCCTCCAATTAAAACAAATTTAAAAATCACATGCAAATATGTCAACATCACTAAATATGAGAAATATGTAAATCAAAAACTTCAGTGAGGTAATCACCTCGCACCAGTCAGAATGGCCATAGATGGAAACTCTACAAGCAGTAAATGCTGGAGCGGGTGCAGAGAAAGGGCGCCCTCCTACACCGACGCTGGAAACGGAAATGAGGGGCAACCACTGTGGAGGACACCGGGCAGCTTCCTTAGCAAGGAAATTAGAATGCTCCCTAACACCATACACAAAAACAAACTCCAGACAGACTGAAGATCTAAATAAAAGGACAGAAACTATAAAACTCTTAAGTAAAGAGAAGAACATGCTTGGACATAAAATGCGCAAGTTCTTTTTTGATCCACCTCATAGAATCGTGAAAAATAAAACAAAAATAAACAAATGGGACCTAACAAATATTTTTTTAAATGTATTCATACAGCAAAGGAAAGCATCAGTGAAAGAAAAAGACAACTGTTAGAATGGGAAAAAAATCTTGCAAATGAAGATACAAAGAATTTATGCCCAACACAACTTGTACAGCTCATTATTTTTAAAAATCCAATAAAAATTTAGCCAATAATCTAACTGCACATTTCTCCAAAGATGTCATAGAGATGGCCATAACGCACAAGAAGAGATGCTCAGCATCACTGGTTCTCAGGGAAAGGGAAGTCAAATGTACAACGGGGTATCGCCTCACATCGATCAGAACAGCCATATCAAAAACCTAAATAAATCCTGCAGAAGATATGGAGAGAAAGGAACACTTCTACAGTGTTGGAGGCAGTATAAATCAGTATACCCACTAGGGAGGACATTATGGAGGTTCTTAAGAAGCATAACCTCCTTTGTCTAAGATAAGGTGCACACCTTATCTTAGGTTCTGCTCTCCCCCAGGGGCCCTTTTTGAAAGTAGGAAGAAGAGCAGAAGAAGAACTTCCTTCTGTGGAAGTTCAGGGGAAATCATCTGGCTAGGCACCTGTTGAATTGGATGTAGTGAAATCAGCAGAGCCGCCCACCAGAGACAGATGAGGAAATTCTGGCAGCTAGAGATACCCCTCGTCAAAGGTAAGGTGCAGTGGCTCTGCTGGAGCAGTCGTGAAGAGATACCCCACGCCCAAGGTAAGAGAAACCCAAGTAAGATGGTAGGTGTTACAAGAGGGAATCAGAGGGCAGACACACTGAAACCATACTCACAGAAAACTAGTCAATCTAATCACACTAGGACCACACCTTTGTCTAACTCAATGAAACCAAGCCATGCTTGCAGGGCAACCCAAGATGGGAGGGTCATGGTGGAGAGGTCTGACAGAATGTGGTCCACTGAAGAAGGGAATGGCAAGCCACTTCAGTATTCTTGCCTTGAGAACCCCATGAACAGTATGAAAAGGCAAAATGATAGGATAGCAAAAGAGAAACTCCCCAGGTCATTAGGTGCCCAATATGCTACTGGAGATCAGTGGCGAAATAACTCCAGACTGAATGAAGGGATAAAGCCAAAGCAAAAACAACACCCAGCTGTGGATGTGACTGGTGATAGCAAGATCCGATGCTGTAAAGAGCAGTATTGCATAGGAACCTGGAATGTCAGGTCCATGAATCAAGGCAAACTGGAAGTGGTCAAACAAGAGATGGCAAGGGTGAACGTCGACATTCTAGGAATCAGCGAACTAAAATGGACTGGAATGGGTGAATTTAACTCAGATGAC